>OY365807.1:19530685-19825298 GCA_959347315.1 Bimastos eiseni
GTCTGTCTGATTTTGTAGCACGAGGACTACGGCGTTGGAGAGGGAAGCTTCCCGAACGACATTGCCATCATCACCTTCCAGGTTACGATAAACATATCACCTGAACACATAGGAGTTCTCACTCTTCCTCCAGACAACAGCGAACTATTTATTGGAATCACCTGTACACTCAGCGGTTGGGGTCGTACATGTAAGAATCACCTTACCTTATACCTTACCTTATCTCTAATATATTAGGTTACAGTGTGTAGGCCTACACATAGCAGTAGCATTCATGTCAAGTCCAACTTTCTCTCTCTAGATGTATTGTGCTCAGAGTTTTAACTTTGAAAATTTAGGTAGCTTATCCAATCCAAGAAATGATTTACATCAGGTGTTGATCATGGTCTCTAAAAATTAACTGGATTAGACCCTATTTCAATTCTTCACCATTAGTCTATTAGTCATGTTCTATTAAGTAAGACATTTATCTCGTTAAAGCCAATCGTTTTTGCGATTGTAAGTCAAAGCGCTTTGATGATATACCTAGCACTAATGTGGAAGGGATGGATCCAGACGATAGGCTAATTAAGCCGCCTTGAAATTGTCGCTGTACTGATTATTACCTAAAACTACATGTATACGCTCAGCTGAGATCGCTGTCACGTTGATATCTGCTTAGATTTTTCTCCGTTCAACGACTGCATTCATCGTCTGATGGACTACTGCTTAGTACGCTCATCGACCGTTTTATGTCGTGTGCATTTTTGTAATGACGCTGTATCAGTCATACGGTTACAATGAACGTGAAATTGAGAGAATTATCACGTGTTAGGGTATTTTCTGCGTTTAGCCTCTAGTAACGAACTTTCGGATGCCCTTCAAAAAGTCGACATCCCAGTCATCAGCACAGATGAGTGTAATTTGAGAATGGCAACAGTGATCGGGGCCGACTGCACTGATGGTCACATAGCTGTCTACGACGCCAGCGAAGACAAAGGATCGTGCAACGTACGTATAAGGAAAAGAGGCTTCAAATAGTCGCAGATGATTACAACAAGATTCTCTCCAGTTTGCATAGAACGATTTATCTATTTAGAAGTTAATCGACATCCGAAGAGAGATGGTAAAAGAGGCAGAAAACCATTCCTCTTCTCTCTTCTTCTCTCCTGTTCTTCCATTTCATATGAATTATGCGTTTCTTTTTAATAATCGCTTAAATGTTTTAAGCGATCTCTGTCTGCGTAATCATTGGATACAGCGCTTTATTAACCTTTTTGAGACGACTCAAAACAACGCAGCAGCTCCGTGGAACTTCACTATTTCTACTTAATTCGTTTAATTTTAACTGAGTCTTGTTTGTGCCTCGCAGGGTGACAGCGGCGGTCCCATGAACTGCCCTCTCTCAGGTCAGAGCGTAGTAGCCGGGGTAACTTCGTGGGGTATCTCCGGAGGTGGAGCCTGTTTGCCATCATATCCATCCGTCTACACAAGAACCGGATTCTATCTGGACTGGATCATAGCCAACACGCCCAGCCCATAAAAGAATCTTTTCCGCAGGAAATTACGTCGCGCACTAATTTCTCTGCCTGAGATGAACGCGAGAAATCACCAAATCAGACGAACGGAGAACCTTTTGTGACGTAGGCTATCGCACAGGAACGAACTGTCAATTTCAAAATGTCGCCAAGTAAACTATATTATAGACCCACATAGTTTAATTAAACTCGGTAGATTCAATGTTAGCATCTGATGCTTAGCAATAAATTTACTTAATAAACAAAATCAACTTATTAGACAAATTAAAATGTAAAGATAATTGCTTGAAACATATCATTTTCAATATGACCCAAGCATGAAAAGGATGTAAAACACTGCTATAATAATTCACTAATAAACTTATCCACACTGCAATAATTATATTGTTCATTAAAGTGAGAACCATTGATTATACACACCTAGCTAAAGTAATATCGGATTAGACTATGCTTTTAACTGTACATGTCCGAGCATTAATTTATGTGACCAGACGGGAGAAAGATACCCTAAGTAGGGTCCGCTTAAGGTAGGCGTAGGCCTATACCCCCTTCCCATTATGATGTCACATGGGCTTTGATGACGTGCCCACGCATGAGACAGAAGACACAACTTTGAACAAATAAAAACGATCGTCATGTGAATTTCCACACATCAGTTGAGTTACGGTATTAACGAACTGTGTTGAACTCCAGCTGCTGGAAAGGCGAGTATGGTCTACAACCACATATAAAATTGATCCGACCGAACCCATTACAGGTCGTTAATCGCGGTTGCCAGAAAGTTGACGATGTTCTACTCCACATGATGATGGACATGCTTGTCCGTCTGCCACCCGAACCATAGTTTTTTAAATAAAGTGGATAAGGATATGTCTTTAAAATTAATGCGCTTCCGATGACCAAGACCAAAACACAGTTTACACAGAATATGCACCCTTTCAGCATTCCATGGACTCATGATGCGAGTAGATTTACTGTTCACACATCGAATAATTTCATTTAAAGAACTTTAGTACCACTTAGGCTGAATCAAGCAGCAATTTATGAAATACCTCAACGACGCTGTATAGTGTTTAGATTATCGTACTGTGGAGAACAGGCCACAAGGCTCGAATGAATGATTTATTTAAATAATCGGCTCGCCGTAGCGTTATTTTAACGTGTATTTTTTACAGTGTTGGTATAGGAGGGAGGACCGATCGGCGATTTTTAGTTCGGTGCATAGCTTGCAGACGCATGAATCGGGTTGATTATAGCCTGACATACGGTGCATTGCTATATATGGGGAGCAGTGGTTCGTACTGCTTCATACATGGAGTGGTTCGCGTATACCGCTCCAGAGGTCGTTGAGTGATCGTAAAGTTTCCCATATAAATACGACCCCCAGTGACATCCGCTCTCGCGGTCAGGCCGGTGCTGCTTTTCGCTGTTCTGGCGGGGTGGGCCAGAAAATAGAATTGGGTGGAAAATAGAATTTTCTATCATTCGTTAGGCTTTTTGTCAATCAACCATTATTTAGTCGTCAATTATTTGTTGGTGAAATGTTTGTTGTAATTTAAAGCGTAGGCATATAGAGAATTGCCTTCCTTTATAAAATTGTGGACAAGCGGCCAGTGGCGGCGGCATCGTTTTCAAAAGTTGTGAAAAGAAAGTTTGTAAACGCGCGAAGCGCGAAATTT
Organism: Bimastos eiseni; assembly: GCA_959347315.1. Classification (NCBI taxonomy): domain Eukaryota; kingdom Metazoa; phylum Annelida; class Clitellata; order Crassiclitellata; family Lumbricidae; genus Bimastos; species Bimastos eiseni. The sequence goes on from OY365807.1 coordinate 19,533,882, forward strand.
TTTCCCTCCTCTTTTTCCTGTTGTTAATAACGTACGCATATAGAGGAATTGCACTGTTGCATGGACGCTCATGGACGGCGTCCAGGCTCTGCTGGCCAAATAAGTGGCATGACGGCGTCCAGCCTCGAAAATAAGTGCCTGGACGCCGTCCATGACCGTCCAGGCACACTTTAAGCCCGGGCTGGTGAAGTTCTTCCTGAGTAATATATTATAACATAAATATATTTTATATAATATATAGTATATATATATACCGATTGAAATAGCAATCAGATCAGCAGGAAGCAGAGCAGTGAGTCCGCCACGTCAGTCCTTCAGAGAAGTCAAATAGAAACGTCTTTGAAGTTGTGTTCATGGTTCACGTGCGTCGTCATGTGTGTTGGTTTCGACAATAAGGATTAAGTACTATGTTGAAATCGTCGGTGGTGTCTTCCTATTGAACATTCTTAACTCTCGAGTCTTCGGTGTCGTCTTCAAGCCCTCTTTCAGACCAAGGAGGCCGAATCCAGCGGCCATCAGAAATAAGGGAGGATCCAGAGCTCGCATTCTTGGGTACCAGAAGAGAGGTAGAAGAAATTACGTTAGCCTTTCTTGAGACCTTAGAATATAGGGTCTACTTAAATTCAGAGAATATGGAATGTCAAACAGGTGCCTTAAAATTCTTGTGTATTTTATTAAACAGACCAGAACAGAAACAACTGAAACATTGAAATTTGTTAAACGTTAAAACGTTTTATTTATTAGAACAGTTTGCAAAATTAAGCTAAAGAGTCAAAATAGTTCGCTGCATGACTTGTTTTTTCCCCAAAGCTGTTATCGGTAAGTTCTTTTGCTGTTGGCATATTTTGTATGTTGCGTAATGTTTAGGGAGTGTTTGCAGCGATCCAGTCCAGGAAGTAACCGGTTCTAGTGTACACTGATGGATAAGTTGGCAAACAGGCTGCGACTCCAGAAATGCCCCACGAAGTCACTCCGGCCACGACAGACCCTCCGAGTGGGCAGTTCATCGGGCCACCGCTGTCACCCTGTGAGGCAGAGAAAGTTGTATATTTATAGTAACTTTTCTGGCATCTAAAGCAGTTTGCAAAGAATTCTACAAGCTTTTTGAAGCTTATGTTGACTGAATAAAATATAGATCTCACGATTCCATTACTTTCAGACGCTGCAATCGTAATAGTATGGAGAAAGACTCGCGCAGAAAGCGACGCTTTAAGATTCATTTGAATGTGGGCCGCAAGTATTCCTAGACCTAACGTCAGCTAGGCGTCAAGATGCACAGAGGATAAATTACTTCTGAAACGGCGATTGAAGTAGACGACTGGTAGAATGGAGACTGCAGAATTCACGGTTCGCGCAGGAGTTGAAATGGGTCACAAATGACTTAAGGAAAATGTTAGAGAGGCAACGCGGTGTGTATTTTATAGTATCAAGAAATGAACGAAGCGTCAACACAATTGTGAGTTCCTTGGATTTTGCATAATAAATAATGTTGCTACATAATATATAAAGAAGCTGGTGTAATAATAAATATATAGCCTATGTAAGGCGAAGATATTTAGTATTGAAGAATGAAGATTAATTGTGCTGATATGTATATAAATGATGTGACAGAGACGACGGACGATGACCAGCCACAGCACAGGGTATAGATGCACGTGATAATCACGCGACTAGTTCTAGGTTAAAGGGTAAGGCAAAACCGAATTACCGGGAGCTAGCTAGAAATAAGAGATCCCCATAGCCACTCCTGAAGAGAAAGCGAAACTAGGGCTGGTTTTATGTCTCTGGAGAAAAACCATGAGGAACGTTCCAACCACCCTCATTCAAACGCTACGGCGTTTTGCCTAACAATCGGAGCGGAGGATGGGGCAGGACATAATGTATAACTAACTATGTGAGACGATTATCTGGCTTACGTTGCACGATCCCTTGTCTTCGGCGGCGTCGTAAACTGCAATGTGGGAATCATGACAGGTGGCCCCGGCTACCGTTACCATTCTTACATTGCACTCTTCGGTGCTGATGACGGGAATATCAACCTTCTGCAGGGCGTCCGGAAGATCGTTGCTGGCCGCTGGACGGGAAACAGACAGAGAAAGTGCAGTGATTTCAGAGTTAGTTATTTAAATAAACATATCCACCAGTCACTATTGATAATCACGAAGACCAGTGGATAACTATAGGCGTCGTCTTAGTCAGGTACACCGTACGTGTAGGTAATAGAGCAAAGAATTCTTAGTTTTACATCTGTATAGGCCTATACATCTCTGTTATCATAACGACGGATGATCTTCAACTGAAATTAAAAATCGACCAAATCGATACTTACAAGTACGACCCCAACCGCTGAGGGTGCATACCGTTCCCACAAACTGGTTAGAATTGTCTGGCGGCAAAGTCAGCAGAGCGACAGTCGTCCCCAATGTGAATGGTTGGGCGAGTGTGATAATCGCAATGTCATTTGGGAACGTCCAGTCTCCGACATCATAGTCCTCGTGCTAACAAAAACAGCATCACATGCAGTTATACTGGTCCAAGTTATGCTGTGCATAAAATGTCCTAGGTAGCCTGTTCTATATCCCATCATATCATATGTTCTGCGAAGTCAGAAATACATTTCGAATTAGTAAGACCGCCTAAAGAATCGCTCATCCCAATAACTATTATTGTTTATACCATCTGATGATCTGACACAAGCAGTTAGGAACTCAAACTGGCGAGTATAGCATTTATCGCATCGTGCATTGAGTCACATCGAGTAAGTTTCCTAGGCAACCAGCTTTGACCTCTGCTACAACCGGCGAATTAACAGGGTTTGATCAATCCCATAATTAGCCTATGTCAATCAAACTTTCGTTACCCAGCAAAGCGATTAACCTCACGAATCAAAGTTGAGTGGGAAGGATATAGTGGATCATATATTAAATAATTTATCATTTGACTATGCTTAGTCCACTTGAAAACAACGAAAGCGTTAGGACGCCAGTTCAAAATGATGTAGGTCTAATGTCACAATGCATTTAGGTCTTATGAGTAGGTGACTGTAGGTCTATCACGTGTTGACCTGATTCTATCAGCTGAAACATGAAATATTATTCTTTGATAATGACCATCATTGCTGTGTTTCAGCCTTTAGCGTAATATGACATTGTACCAGTTCAAGAAGAAAATTAACAAGCTGCCCAGTAGACATTTGTCCTAATTAAAAATGAAGATCGACGAATTCCAATCATTCGTACAAAATATATATTCTGTTCAATCTAATTGGCTGCTTCTATCGCACCTTCATAACAATTAATCACATGCGGTATCAAATGGAGGTAGTTTTAAACGAAGCCGCAACAAAAATTCATCATGACTCGACGGAGAAGCACGGATGAAAGCCGATGGGTGAAAAAACTAGAAATCAAGCGACCGAGGGATAAGTTGAAACTAGTGAGTAGACAGTCAAGAAAGCGATCGAGCCTCTTTAAATTAACTATGAGGGTCGTAATTGCCATAATTATAGTGATCCTGAAGGCTCGAATTACACGAAATTCCTATGGGTTCTGCATTACATTATCTATAGGTCAGGCCTACTATACACAGAGCAATCGAATGTCGTAAGCAGTCGTTAGTGTAAATGAAGCTTACTTACTATTGTATAGGCGGACACTGCAGAAACTTGAGCGTTGCTTTGATCAGATCGAAAGTGAAGTCCTGCGACGACTTGAAGGATTGCAACAGATCTGTAACATCAATGACACTCATGACCGTTACCTACCAAAAGAGGACAGCACGGTCTTTCATTAAAAACCTGGGCGTTGACAATACCATGATACGTGGACTCACTTACACTTATTACGCTAATGAATAAGCGTTATGGTATAGGCTAGCTAAATTTTACTGATTTGTAACAAATCAACTAGCGTATACAGCTGACGGCAGGGGCGTCCAGATAGGGGTGTCCGGATGCAAATACCTTCAAATTCAATCAAGAGACTTTTTTGGTCTTATTGAGGGTAATATCTTGCATTCCTTACACTTGGAACATGGGTTTGCCTCCATTACTCAGAGGGAATTGACTCTCCTGGCCGACATCAGCGATCATTCTCCGAAGGCAAATTCAGCTACGTGTGGCCGTGTCCATAATCTGTGTGGCACCATCTGTTCTGCTCTGAGCCCTCCTGAGTATAGATTGAAATTTAGGGTAATATATATATATATGTATATATATAGGCTATGTGAAATGCCTCGTTAAAAGCCTAGTCAATGATCGAACGAGTCCCATACTCGGCAGCGATTCTTTGCATCCGTTCAACACTTTGCTTGTAAGCTTATATCTGAATACATGCAGGAGCATATGGTTGTCCCGCAACAAATGGTTCCATTTTCAGTTCGTCTAAGCTCTTTTCATACTTCAGGACATCAATGAAATTGCAGATTGTTTAAAGGCCTATTCGACTTCGATAAGCTTATGTTCACATTTGTTAGCGTTCGCTCATTTAAACGTGCGGCATTTCGTTTGTCGCTCTTAAAAACATTCATCATTCGCTTTATTGATTATCGTCCATTTGATAACTCCCTTTGATTTCGTCCTTTTGAATTTCGTCCATTTGATAGCATGCCGCTGACATGCAGTCTGTCAATCGTTAAATTATCCAGTGATAACGACATCTAATTTATTCCTCCTGTCAGCTAGTCACTCATTTGTGCGACAGTTTATTATTTTCATTTTACACAGTGACTCATCATTTCATTAAACGATTGTAATTTGTAATTCAATGACTAATTCTTAAAAGGGTTGGTTTAATAAGCGGTAGACCTACTTACGCTCCGTCCATGCAGTGGCCGGCGGTGAGCGCGGCGCCGGTAGTAAGGAGGGAGGCGCCACAGCTGTGAGACCACCCAACGCCAAGCCTCTCCTGAGACAGTTGCCATGGAAACTCTCCGGGAGTTGCTTCTTCTCCGCCGAGGATGTAAGGGTCGAAGCTGATGGATGGAACGAGGTCCACGCGTTTAGATCTGGCCTCAGCTGTTTTTCATAAAAAGCAATTGATTGCATTATTCTCTTGATTTGGCTCATGTCATTTTTAAAGTCCCATTAAATTTGGTGTATAAACCGCCGCACAATGCATTACTTATCTAAATATGCCTATATTTATGGCCTATAGTGTTTGGCATCAGTCACTGTATCATCGACAGGTTGACTGGTCCTATTTTCATTAGGCAGCAATTGCCGTTGGTTAAATTAGAGGTGTGACATATACGGCGCCTTGCATTGCTGCCGACAGTAAAATTCGACTCCTGTGATAACCTGTCATCATTCGTTCGTTCTATGTGTGTAATCCTGCTGCAGGGTGCCAGATTGAAATTAAGCGAAAATTATAGGGATTAGAACTTGTCTTAATTAAGTAGCCATGCATGCAACCGAGACGATGTGTTACCGAGGCAGACAAGAGCCAGAAGAGCAGCAAAACAACGCATGTTTCCTAGGCAGACGGAATCAGACAGAGTCAATGCTCAGTCTGTTTCTTCGCATGCTTTTATAGGAAATTAAATAGATTGTACTGATGCGCAAGAGTACACTCACATTATGAGACGCTGGACACCTGTTGCTTAAGTCACTATTGCTCAACTTGGGCAACGCTTTCGGATAACAGAAACATTGAATCACTTAATCAGTTCAAATTTCTGCCCAAAGAGTACGTCTGTGAAAAAAATACGAATTTCAGCAGATAACAATGCTGCTGAAGAACAGGTGGAGGCAGTCGATCGATCGCTTGTTGATCCAGAGCACAGCATCCATTTTAGTAGGCCTACTTGACCGGTCAAGAACGATCGAATGGGTCAACTGAACAAAATCATCAACATTCCTTATGCGTTAGTTTAATTGTCGTAAATGTTTGGCGTCGAGCCAAGACAGGTTTTTATGTTACGTTCTTGGTCTTGGCAACCTCTTGTCGCCAGTTTTTGCCTTTCTTTAGGCCTACATTTTGGAAATTGTTTAAAAGCGAAAGTCTTGTTATCTTGAAGAATTTATCTCCATAGGTCCCGCGCAAACTGTCTTATACATTCCCTTATTAGCGTACAACCACTGGCAATCGATGTGCATCGCAACTGGCTTCTGTTCGCAGATCATCACAGCGATTTGTGGACTACAGTCCTTGGATTGACACAAATTGTTCATCTGTTGTGATGATCAGACATTGCAAGCAGTGATGGGCACTTTTAACTGCTGTAGTTATTAACTAGTAGTTATTAACTAGTAGTTATAACTACTATCGAAATAGTTGCCTAGTATTTATAGCTACTTTTTAAGAAGTAGTTAAAGAAATAGTTATAACTTCTTTTATCAAGTAGTTTTAAGTTAGGCCTAACTACATTATTTCAAATTAACTAAATTTTTTCTTATTTACTAGTTCCGTCTTACAGGAATTTCTGTTATTTTCACAACAACCATGGACGTTGCCCATATCTCATTCGCTATGTAATTGTTTTATTAGAAATGTGTACATAGGAACTATTGTGAGGAAGTGTTCCTCGCAGAACTATACAGAAAGCCTAAGGCATTATACCTTTTTAATTGTTGGGATAAGAGCTAGAGTAAAGCGATCTTAGAGGGGTAGGGGCCAATGATCAAGGGTTAAGGAATGTATACCACAAGCCGAATTAGGAAAACCGCCAGGACGCGGCTGGATGACCACCAACCAATGGGAGGCTGGATTACAATGATTACAAAGTGGGGCTGATAGAGGTCATTTGCGAGTGAAGAATGACAGGTGTGAGAAATAGAGAGAGAGAGACAGAGACAGAGAAAGAGAGACAGAATATTAGCCATGAGCCCCACTTGACTGGACCATCGGTCTGTTGCAGTGCTTAAAGTGTAAAACACGAAGTGCCTGGACCCTAGAGGATCCGTTCATAAATGACGTCACGCAATTTTAGACGATTTTTGACCCCTACCCCTTCGTTACACGACCCCCTCAAATATGACGTCACGTCACAAGACCCTGACCGCCCCCCCCCCCCAAAATCAAACCAGATGTCCAGAATGTAATGCAAATTTTCTTATAATTATCAAAAAATTTAATTGTAACTATAAACAATTTCAAATAATAAATGTAGAGCGAAGAAAAATGAAGAAATTAAGTAGCCTTTAATGATTACAATCTTATGCATTCGTCAGGATGAAAGACTGTCATAATCATAATTAGTGTTGTTTAATTGTGGTAACAGCTAATGCTAATTAAGTGGAACCTGTTTAAATGAGTGTAAGTTTTTAATAAAATTACGTATGTTGACGTGACGTCACATTTCGTCGACCCCTCTCCCCTTGTCACACATCGTCACAAATGTGTGACCCCTCCGCATAGGCGCGTCATTTAAGGACGACAATCTTATGCATTCATCAGGATGAAAGACTATCATAATCATAATTAGTGTTGTTTAATTGTGGTAACAACTACTGCTAATTAAGTGGGACTTGTTTAAATAAGTGTAAATTTTTAATAAAATTACGTATTTTAATGTGACATCACATTTCGTCGACCCCTCTCCCCTTGTCACACATCGTCACAAATTTGTGACCCATTCCCATAGGCGCGCGACATGATTTATGGATGGCCCCTAGTGTCAAATAGTTAAGAACTAAAGATTGCATATTAAGTCGAAGAAAAATGGTTCGTGCAATGTGGTCCACTCTGTTCGTTAAAATAGAAGTTGGATTGGTGATATTAATAATGCCGGAATAAAAGTTGGATGGGTGAACGAAATTCTTCCAAATCAGATGCTATTTTTAGATGAACATAGCCTAATGCCTAATGAAATAAAAGTTGGATCATTGAAAAGAATATTTGCCTAAATAGAAGTTGAATTGACAAAAATGATTCTTGCTGAACCAGAAGCTGGATTTGCAGACATTATTATCAATCCAACTTCTATTTAACCAAATACAATGGGCGAAAAATATATAATTTTTTTTATCATTCGTTAGGCTATTTGTCAATCAACCATTATTTAGTCGTCAATTATTTGTCGGTGAAATGCTTGTTGTAATTTAAAGCGTAGGCCTATAGAGAATTGCTTTCCTTTGTGAAATTGTCGACAAGGGGCCAGTGGTGCCGGCATCGTTTTGAAAGTTGTGGGAACAAAAGTTTGTAAACGCGAGAAGCGCGAACTTTTTTTCCTCCTCTTTTTCTTGTTGATAATAACGTACGCATAATATAGAGGAATTGCACTGTTGCATGGACGCTCATAGACGGCGACCAGGCTCTGCTGACCAAATAAGCGGCATGACGGCGTCCAGCCTAGAAAAAGTGCCTGAACGCAGTCTATGACCCTCCAGGCACACTTTAAGTCATAAGCTGTTGAAGGGCTAGACCCCGATGATCCAGGTCAGGTAGGGAGTCTGTCACACTAATTTGAATTGTTTTACAACTCATGTCTCCTTTACTTGGTCCTTAGACTTCGAACATCTATGCCATCTGTCAGCTGTTGACGGGAATTCGTTGGGTAGTTCCTTGCTTGTGTGTTGGCCCACCACTGCATGATGACTTTTAAACATACATGTACTGCTTGGTTACTATCAATGCCCCATGACGTAGCAATTTAGCAGAGTAAAAGAATTTAACTACATATGTGGCAGTTACCAAACTACTTATAGCTACTTGCCATCTAAAGTAGTTAAATAGTAGTTATAACTACATATTTTGAAAGTAGTTGGGAAGTAGTTTTAACTACTATAGTCAAGTAGTTGGTGTCCATCACTGCTTGCATGGTGATAAGGCATCTGCTTAGCTCAACTCTGGTGTGTAGGTTGCCACTATAAGGAGCTTGAAAAGTTTCATCTGCCCAGATAGACGACACTCAGACGAACTCCTACAACGAGTTCCCGTGAAAATCAGGCGAATTCCAATTCAAAGGACAAGAGAATGCCTCAACAGAAATAACCACATCGCTTCTCCTGCCAAACGCCGACTGATCACTATGGGCCTATATGTATTGTAGGCCTATACAGACATTTGGATATCATAATTATTTGTCGGGATACGTGGCACAGTACAAATTTGTCGTTGCAGTTACAAATTCGTACGTTTACGCTGTCAAGAATCTAAGCCTAACTAAAACTTTTAAACGGCCCTGAATCGAGACCATCGGCCAAATCGACCTGCACACATATAGGCCTGAGTGTTATCAGCATATGAGACCTACATGCATAGACACGTGCGACCTGGGAATCTTATGAAGGTTAAAATAATTGATGGTTATCATCTTAAACGCTCGACTTCTTGCCTCAGCGGCCGTTGATGATAAACGCGCGCCTAATACATGTATGCTGACGCAATCTACTATCGCTTTAAGAAATTGCCGACAACCTAATTACGAATTAATTACCCGTCGATAAGTAGGTCAATAGTTGGCCTACCCACATAAGCAGAGCGGATCGCGGATGCAGTCTTATCGGGTGAGCAAACTCTCAGAGACGGCAATCTCGTTTGACAGGTGGGGGACACCAATAATAGGGATAGGAAATGTGGGGGGACACATGTATAACTTGTCCCCTCTCTGTAAAACGTTGGGGAACTTGTCCCCCTCGACTCCCTCCCCGGGATCGCCTCCCTGCAAACTCTTATACATCGAATATTTGAACTTTGCATAATGTGCCAACAAGGAGTTCATTTTCCATCTTGAAGCGAGCGTCAGATAATAATAATAATAGTAGTAATAATAATAATAACAATCAGATGGCCTGAAGACAGATGCGTTGGCAATGCTAATGATGAATAACAATAATAATAATAATAATAATAATAATAATAATAATAATAATAATAAGAATAATAACAATAATAATAATTATTATTATTATTATTATTATCTAGTTATAATCTAATTATAATCTATAATCTCATTATAATTATAACCTAGTTATAATCTAATTATAATCTATAATCTAATTATAATTATAATAATTATTATTATTACAATAATTATAATCTAGTTATAATCCAATTATAATCCATAATCTAATTATTATTATTATTATCTCTATACGGATAGATACATAATAACAAGCTTAATTATATTGCACATTATTATTATAATTATAATAGCTATAGCAATGATAGTGACATAATGACAATGACGATTATCGTCATGTTGACGAGCCAAGTGCCTATGAAAATAGGCAACAAGTGACCTACTTGTCTTTACTTCATTTGCTAAAATTTGCAAAAATTGCCCCAGCGGGTCACTTTAAAACGGGCCCCCGCATGCGATCGGCGTGTTGGACAGCATTGCATTACTGTCTAACACTACCTGTCAAACTTCTGCTGCCTTGTAACGACATAGTAGTAGCCTACCTAGGCTGTTTTATTTTTGTTCATTTCTCCATCACTGGGGGGGAGGTACGAAAACCAGGGTAGCGGATCAGGGATTATCTGACCACCAGCCTAGGCCGAGAGCCCAGAGGGCATCACGCAGCCTGGTTAAAGTACATGTCGGGGTATTAAGCCGACAAGTAAGTAAGTAAACGCTTTGATCTTGGCCAAAAGGCCGAGAAGCGATAACGACGTATTATACAGCGTGTCTTTTATAGCGTGTTTCGGCATTTAAAAAAAAGTTTCCAACGACAAAACCTTCTAACGTTAATAACTAATTAATTCCGTCATTCACAGAAAAGTTACTTTGAAATATCAAAGTATACAATTTTATGCAATTTTTAAGTAACTCAAATGTCATTACAGCATCATATAATTTTAAATAACGCCGTTTCCCATCTCCCCCAATGTAATCAATTGTTAACGTGTGCCGCCATCTAGCGACGTAGTTATTTTGGTCTCATTACTGCGTCGTTTCTACATTATTATCATGTCTAATATTATTTCTATTATTATTATTATTATTATTATTATTATTTTTATTATAATGTTGGAATATCAGTGCTGCAATCCACGATCCAATGGAGACGTCATTTCTGTTCCAACGTATCTCGGTTGTTCTTCAGCGTGGGAACGCCGCCTGCCTCTTCGGGACATTGCCAACACTCACTTAGCTCATCATGGGCGATAACAGCATAATGTGAAACATTATAATAATAATAATAATAATAATACTGCGGTTTGTCAAATTGAAATTCAACGAATATTATTATTATTATTATTGCTATTATTATTATTATTATTATTATTATAGCATAACAATAATAAAGAAAATGATAACAATAATAATATAATATTGAATAATAATAACAATAATAATAATTATTATTATTATTATTGTTATTATTATTATTATTATTATTATTCATCATTGGCATTGCCAACGGATCTGTTATCATGCTATCTGGGTCGCCGCTTGAAAGTGGACTGTAATCTTGACATGGTGCCCTGAAACGCCACCGCATTGAAACGTTGGATCAATGCCGACAAGTTCTGGAAAAGGAAGTTTGTCTCTCGGGTGTCACCGGTAGTTGTCGAAAGTCGGCGTCCAGTCTCAGACAGAAAGGCGAGGCCCTCACTATTGAGGGGACCGAAGGTTTCTATAGCGATTGGAACAAAAGTGTATTTCTTCTCTATCTCAGAATATTTTGTGTGTTTCCTTGTGGCTGCTATCTCCGCCGCTCCTCCAGCTATGGAAGCTGTTTCGGGGATATAGGAAGCGGCCACTGTGTCCACCACAGTTGCGTCCCAAAGTAAGGTCCGCCCCCCACTCCACGGTATCAGGGTCTGCCCGTCCGGTCTCTTTCCATCTAATCTGGAAAGACCTGACGGTTCCTTGACTGCTGGATAATAATAATAATAATAATAATAATAATAATAATAATAATAATAATAATAATAATAATAATAATAATAATAATTTCTGTCTGAGACTGGACGCCGACTTTCGACAACTACCGGTGACACCCGAGAGACAAACTTCCTTTTCCAGAACTTGTCGGCATTGATCCAACGTTTCAATGCGGTGGCTTTTCAGGGCACCATGTCAAGATTACAGTCCACTGACAAGCGGCGACCCAGATAATAATAATAATAATAATAATAATAATAATAATAATAATAATAATAATAATAATTGTAATAGTAATAATAATAATAATTATTATTATTGTTAAAATGAAAGTCGGCGTCCGACTGAGACTGACAGTCTGAGACTGAGTCTTAGACAAATGCGATTTGAGTAATTTATAAAAGTTGGCTGCATGCAGTGCAATGTTGCGAAGTTGTTACAGAAGAGCGTTCCAGTATGATGGTCCAATGCATGAGAAGGCACGGTTTATCCGGATCGATGTACCGGGAGCGCGGGACCATCAAGTCAATACAAGCCGCAGCACGCAAGCTAGGATCGACGACCTGGCTGGCTGGAGACGGGAAGACATAGCTCTCTGGTGTATTCTGGAGCCGTGTCGACCACCGATGTCCGTCCCATGAGGATGATCTTTAATGTGATCCTATCCTCAACCGAGAGCAAGTGCGGTGTGTCACGCATATAGCTTGAGATATGCGAGTATTTTGGCAGCTTGGCAGCTTGGCAACGACTCGAGTGGCGCAGTTGAGAACGAATTGAAGCTGTCTTATCCTGAACTTTGGCAGACCCGCACGGACACCATTGCAGTAGTCCAGGTGAGTCAGCGCGAAGGAGTGGACAATTAAGAGTTATAGTGGCGTCAATTGACAGATTTCGCCGAATGACTCTAATCTGACGCAATTGATAAAAGCAAGACCTGCACAGGGAACTGACATGTTCCTGTGGCGTACACCGTTCGGACGCTACCAGGTCGCGCAACGGTATCGGCTCCAGCCCTCTTCTGTGTCTGGAGCCACTCGAGTCACTTCTAAGTCGATGTTTAGCATAGCCTGACCGTTCTCCATCTCTGCCTATCGTAGCAGTGACTGTCAGAGGAGAATCGGGGTTGACCGTTTCTCTAAAAGAGGCAACAGTATATGACTCTGTCTCGGGATCAGACTCTATCGGTCGCCGGATGGGCAACGTCCTTTATTCAGAACAGGGTTCGCTCTTTTACCGACCGGAGTCTTCCCTTTCTTGTTTACTCGCTTAGAGACGGGTTTCCTCTTTCTCTCTACCTGACCTGAGCTTCGTCGTATCATTCTACATCTCGTGACTCTTGAACAATCGCCAACAGGGGCATCAAACGTTCTCCCTGTTCCGGAGAGCAGAAATATTTGTAACAAGTCCCTTCGTCACTTTGCCGTAGGCAATGCTGGCCACTGAACTTAACGTGGCCTTTCCCCAGACACTTATCCACCGGAAATCGCACCTTCCACTCTTCATGTACCTCTCGCTCCATGTCCGTGTGTGGCATACCGGCCTCACACGTGTAAATTATCATGCACCACGATTTACCGTCCTCTGCGTTTTGCAGTTATCCACCAACACCGTAACATATACTGAGACTTCGGGAAAACCCGGGGAGTATCTATGACCACGTTAGGTAGCCAAGAAGAATATTTATCGAAAAACCGTAATACAATCAAGAAGATATATCGCGGGAAAACCGCAATTAAAGATACTGCGTTCAGACACACAAGTAAAGATATCGCGGGGAAACCGCGAGTAAAGATATTGTTGCGATCAGACACGCAAGTCAAGAAACCACGGAAGACCGCGGGAGTAAGTATGACCACGTTAGGTAGCCAACAAGAATATTTGGCGAAAGACCGTAAGACAATCAAGAAGAAGTATCACGGGGAAACCGCGAATAAAGATATTTCGAATCAGACGCGCAAGTAAAGATATCGCGGGAAAACCGCGAGTAAAGATATTGCGATTAGACACGTAAATAAAGAAACCACGGAAGACCGCGGGAGTAAGTATGACCACGTTAGGTAGCCAAGTATATATATTACAGGGGAAAAGAAGATGAGGCAACAGCCGCAATTATTGAGGTCTTCGGCACCAGTCACGACCGTTTCTTGTAATCGTCGTAAGCACCAAGGGGGTCACCCTCTCCGTATTTATCGAACGTATTCAATGGGAAACTTTCCCCGTATTTATCGAACGTATTCAATGGGAAACTTTCCCCGTATTTATCGAACGTATTCAATGGGAAACTTTCCCCGTATTTATCGAACGTATTCACCGGCCTCTCTTTCGGTCTGTACGGTTGCTACTACGGGAATCTAGCCGGCTTGTATTTCTAGCGGCCACCCTAATTTTCTCGGTCTCGGCCACCCGGAACTTTTGCGTATCCGACAACCTGCTGGAAAACGCGAGGATTAACTATGACCGTTCTAGGTAGCCAACCTTTATATTTCTTGGTTACCAAAACTTTCTCAGACTCGGCCACCCGAAACTTTTGCGTATCCGACAACCTGCTGGAAAACGCGAGGATTAACTATGACCAATCTAGGTAGCCAACCTTTATATTTCTTGGTTACCAAAACTTTCTCACGGTCTGCGCGGTCGGGGATTTTTCCCAGTCTATATATCTGTCGGCCGCCGATGCCTCTCTCGGTATATGCGGTCGGTACCTTCTGGGACTCACCCAGTCTGTCTCACTGTCGGCCGCCGAGGCCTCTCTCGGTATATGCGGTCGGTCCCTTCTGGGACTCACCCAGTCTGTCTCACTGTCGGCCGCCGAGGCCTCTCTTGGTATATGCGAACGGCTAACCCGGGCTTTACCCGGTCTTTACACAGACCTGTGATTTATTTATTTCACTGTCGGACCTTCCCGAGGAAGCAACCTCACGATCGGCTGCAGACTTTCTCGCGATCGATAACAGGGTGGGGCCCCAGACCTATCAGATCGGCAGAGTCGGTCTCAACACCAGACGCTCGGCTGTAGCTCGGACCAGTTTTTGGACGCCCTCTCGTCCGCAACTATATTTTCTCGCAACTTGCCGTGAACCAAGCTTTGAACGAACGCTCACCGACCACACGGGTGTGCGGTATTAATCGCTAACCAAAGAATTCAATGCACCGTATATGCAGAGCAGTCGTCACCACTCTACGATATAAGCGACGCACCGCATGTCAGGCTATACTCAACCCGATTCATGCGTCTGCACGCTATGCACAGAACTACAAACCGCCTATCGGTCTTCCCTCCAATACCAACACTGTAAGAAAATGTACGTAAATTAAGCGCTATGGCGAGCCGATTAACTACGAACAAATTCTTTAATCTAAGCCTTGTGGCCTGTCCGCCACATTCCTCCAAGGACAGGTCTTGATCCAGAAGAACTCCCAGGTCCCGAACGACGCGTTGAGCCTTCTAATGAGGAAGTGCTGCTTTAATCGCCTCCTTGTCAACCCTCGAACGCGCTTGTCTCTTGCCCAGCCACATAAATTCAGTTTTATCCGGGTTCAATCTTAACCGACTGGAGGACATCCAGATCTTCACTTACTTCACAATTGCCAAGATTTTTGACACGCACTTCAGTGCCTCAGATGGGCAGCATGTCAAGTACAGTTGGGAGTCGTCGGCGTATTGATGAACCCGGGCTCCAAGAGCACATATTATCAGTGGTTAAAGTGGTTTGGGTGAGCAGTGCACGGGAACTCCAAAGTTCGAGTTGACTCGAAAGGAGACAGGACCATCAATGTCTACAGTCTACCCCCAACCAGGCCTTATGCAAATTTAAGAATTGTATTCATCGATGAAACCGCATTCCACTTATCAAAAATATAAAAGAGAACACGTTAAAAAATTCAAAAAATAAAAATAATTTACATTGATTTTTTTTTACATGTATCATCTTTCTTTACCCAAAAATAAATATGAGTCCTGCCGATTTTTGGAATAAATAGATATACATGTATACGGCCTAATGTCTATTATGTATCGAGTTCAAACTCAAAGATCAAGGGTTCGGATCACACATACAGTTAGGCCCATATTGAGCCAGTCAAATAGCCAACTTTAGCTACATATGGGCCTAACAAACGAGAAAGTATTAAATAAATTCTATTCAGTCTATGATGTTGTCTTCACACGAAAAACTCAATAACCTGAGTGATGTGCAGAATTAATATATTCATTTTACTGAACCCCTTACACACTCGCCGTGCTTAGCCTACTGTTTAGGGTGTTATTCGATTCAGTAACTCGTGGAAATGATCAGAAACTCTACCACCTCTACTATCTTAATAATCTCCATAATCTTGCTTCATAGCAGTATATTGACGTAGGAACTTGCCACGTAAATGGACAAGTTATCTCTCACCCCCTCAGGGTCGAAATCATTTGGCCAAGCATTGGGATCAAGAGATCAGACACTAGAACTACACAGATCCTTCTCCGAATCTGCCAACAGTTTTTTGTCATGCCGTCTACCAATGCTTGGTAAAACTGTCCTTAGCATTGCAGCTAGTTTATAATCACTCTTCCTGTTGATCATCTACTGGCCTCGATAAATTTCCCTCTCTTTCCCACTGCAAGTAGCAAACGAAACACCTTTGAAAGCTCTCACATCTGCAGCCTTACCAGCTTCAGCATAGTACTGTCCACTCAGTCATTTCTAGCTGTATAATGACTTCGATTCGTCTTGTCAGGACTCAGGAGTAGATGATCAACAGGAAGAGTGATATAAACTATCTGCAATGCTAAGGACAAATCGGCCAATTCTTCCAGGGCATCATACACGAGTCCAAAATTCTTTGTGAAAACAGGGTTAGCCAGTTTCATGACCGTTCCCAACGATTTCTGCTGCTTTAAATCAGCTCTCCTACTATTCGATGATCAATTGCTGAAATAATTGTTCAAACACACTGTAGCATTGCCGAACATCTCCAACCAAGACCAAGAGCTTACATCTGCACCACACCTTCACCGTCTCCTGTGTCACTGTGTGATTCATGCTAAGAAATGCGTCAGCTCCGCACTGTTACTCGCTCGATAACTCCAGACGCCACCGCTACACTTGTCCACTCCTTCATAAAATTACTGCTGCTCACTCTATGTAGGCCTCCAAACAGGGCGTTTGCGGTGCCTGGACCGGGTCCTGCGTTTTGCTGCACGTATTGTCGGTCGCATTTCGAAATGTATCCACATCTCCGGTTAGATGCTGGATGCGCTCCCCTAGCCACTCCTCCAGCAGCGATTCTCGTACCCCATCATCGCTCTGGTCTGGTAGTCCTTGCCTCCTTGTCAGGTCTCGTCTACGCCGATCTTCGCAAACTCTGACACACATCTTTTAGTGCATCGGGTTGGGCTAATTACCGCCCTGCAATTTCAATCATTGACTTCAGATATAATTATGTCGTTAGACTTAATTTAACTTGCTACTGATCTGCATTCCGACGGTAACCACATTAGCTACATTAGCGACGCAATTAAATCAAAGCTTGAAGTAGACACTGCTTCGACGTATGATCGTTGACGATACAATGTGCTGTAAACTTTGGCTTGACTAAATACGTAGATATGTCACACAGTACAACTTAAAAATAATCCCTAATGTATGAAATTACAGGATCATCTGCGTGACATAGTTCTACAATTAAATAGGCAACAAACAATGAATCCAGGAATCTGCAGGACAGGATCTATATAGACCCCATTGTTCTAGCTACACAATAATTGTAGGCCTATACGATGTGACTCATAATTATTTAATATTTAATTCTGCACTTCATTTGTCATTTTTGAAGCTTCCCACGAGCTCCGATATACATAATCGAAGAAACAAGTATTGAGATAAGCGACAGAGAATGCTGAAGTTCACATGTATTCGACAGAACGCGCCCCTCAATCGGTAGGTGGCGTAGTACGTGTTTGAAATTAAAAACAATAATTGGTATTATTGTGGTGGCCTATTTATGAATTTTTAACGTATTAATTTGTTGACTAAACGAAACTGCATCTCTTTCTGCGCGATGACTGATGTGAAATTAATCTTAATTAAATCTAATATTGTACGCTCTTTTGAGAGATGTCGCGCACACGAATGGCTAGGTGGCATCGTACATGTGTTTATTGAATTTACAATAAAAATTATGATTGCTATTATTACTACAGCTTATTTAGCATTTAACACTGTTATTTAGTGAGTAAATAAAACTACTTTCCTCTAAGTCCAATGATTGATTGCCAAAAATAAGGTGCCGCTGACAGTTGATTAATGTGATTATACTCTTAGACACCTTTATTTAAAGAGGTATTGATTGGATACCATATAAGTAGTGGAGCGCGTTTATGACATACTTGGAAGTGGACGGGTTGATAGTTACACGTTCTGAGGATAGGCCCTATGGTCCAGTAAATGCACTTGCATTTGAGGAGGATTGTGTAGCGGTTCCCCGGCTCCCAACTTTTGCAAAGCTTCCGTTTTGACGTTTCAATTTCTTGTTCAAGAAAGCTTCGATTTTTCTGTCCAACATTAGTCATTGATGGACAAAGATAGCGCTGCTGAAATTAATACCAGAGGAATTCTATTCTGTGGAAGTATTGCTTGGGTAATTACAATAAAGTGCCTGTTTTGTCCTTTCTCAAGACGAATTCTGTTATATGGAAGCAATTGTGCGCTGAGAGAGGTGCTACATAACCAAAGAGTTTTAAATACAATATAATGCAATATGTGATGGCTACCGTACCTGACTTCAAGGAGAGTAGGCCAACACTTCTGCCAATGCCCCTCAACTTCCACTCCTTTTTACCATCTATTATCCTCAGCCTCTTCCTCGTCCCCTCCTCTTTCTTTCTGTTCTCATGGATCCTCTCCTTCCGCTGTCTATTACTATCCATTGTATTCTCATTCAATTCCCATGCTAATCCCCTCATCTTTCCCTCCTCCCCTTCACTACCCAGTAATTTTTCTCCACCTCCTTATCATTCATTCCTCACCTGCCCATCCTCTCCGATTTCAACACTTCGTCCCATTCCATGCTCCTCGCTTATTACTCCCATCCTCATTAGCCCTTCCCTCCGTTCTAATCCTCGCCCATCTTCCGTTCTCCACCACTCCTCATCATCCTCTGCCCTCCCTATTATTGTATAATGATCCGTTAACATACCCGGTTTAAGGCCTTATAGGCCTACATGTTGTTTGTGTAAAGCTGTTTACAAGCGGACAGCAAACACACTGTAATAAGTTATTCTAAATAAGACTCATACGTGTCATGAATTAGTTGTCGTTACCGAACGGACGTTCCAAAGAAGAGCTTTATTGGAACACGTGCGTTACGATTGCATTGTGAGCAGTGGGAACGCAGACACAGGATTTCGAGAGCAGTGGGAACGCCGTTCCCACCCACTTTAAACCTGCATATTATATGATCTTTGTTAAATCAGCAGGTCACGCATCAATGCATTGTACGACTAACCATGCTAGCGTATAACAAAACTATAAATAAATAATAATAAAATTACATGTGATAAAAAAATAATATTTAAAAAAACCTTTATTGTTTGACTCACATTGAGACATAAACACTTGTCAATGAGATGGCGGGGCGTGCATCCTGGTCAGATGTACAGTAGCCTAAGTCAGTACGTGGGCTGATGTTGGTTAGACACAAACTTAAGTCATTATTTACACAGAGCCTATTCCTATAATTAAGACTAAATAGTCTTGAGTGTAATCATAGCTGAACAGCCGGTCTCACAGATGTATGCGTAGTTTAAAATGGCAGCAACACTGACACGGCAACGGTCTATAGAAAATATAGCGCATTACATTCAAGTGACAATATTTTTCAGTGGAAAAATTGGCGACCCACTTGGATATCCTTTGCGACCCACTTGCGGGTCGCGACCCACAGGTTGAGAATCACTGACCTAGACAACTGTATTCTGATACCAGTTGTTGCAAGAACACAGATTCATAAAAGTTTTATAAAAGATTTATACATGCTAAGCTCTTCATATTTGGAATCATCTGCCAATCTTGCCAAAAACGCCATCATCAAAAGCACTTTTCAAGACGCAATTTTTACTCAGGCCTGATCATGACTCTGTCTTAGCCGAAAGCATCCATACATCAGACGCACATGTGATAAATACTTTAAATATATAAATAAAACAGAGACTCAAGATCAGTTCATCAATAAATCATTCTTAACTTTCAGCACAAGTCTTATAGAGAACAGATGCCCTCTTCATGCAAAATTAACAATATCAGCATACTGCCAGTAATGAGGGGAATGAGTTTGACACAGCAAAACACACATTCCAGGATCATGCGGCTAAATCACTCTTCAACGCATCCATGATTCTAAGTATAAGAATATAATCCAGAAATGTCACTGGGATTACTCGCTACAGTTTCTTGTTTGCGATTTTCAAGCAAGTTGCGAGCGATGCAACTTAATAGGTCGATCCTCTGCGCGTTCATCAACTTCAGAGGAATCACTTGCTTCGTCATCTGATGAAAAGCCAATGAAGATACCAGACCTCAGAGACTTTTTTCCACCAAAAAAAAGCTTGTTTGACTTATCAAAGGCAGAAGAGACACGTTTCTGAGAAATGGTCAAATTCGGTGCTTCATCCTCAGATGATGATGATGAAGATGATTCAGAAACTGAATCCAGGTAGAAAGAATCAGTATCGGAGTCTTCTGAAAGAATTTCTGACTCACAGCTGGAAGTTAGGCGAGAGAAGTGGGATGCAGATGGCACTATCTTGGACTGAGGACCGGAGAAGCTGATCTTCTTATCAGAACCTAACAGTTAGAAAAGAATTCAGGCTCTGCACAAGTTAGGCTAAAGAAAAACATCTTGTCAAACTCCCATATTCATGATTGCTTAGAAAATAATACAAAGTCTCAAAAATCCAAAAATAAACATAGTGTTTACCAAAAATATCATAGGAGTTAATAAAAGACATTGCATGTTCATTGTTCAATGTATGAAAAGCTTCTAATTGATCGCACTGATGGGTTAATTCTCTGTGTATTTTTTACTTTAAACTTATTAAACGCAGCACTGAGCTCAAAAATTATATAGGGTAGGCCTGTTCTGCTGAAACTGTTGTCTTGCATTTCCTCACCTTTGGCCAGAATGATCTCAAGTCGTTTAATCTCTTGTCTTGCTTTAACGCAACCACAGCCATCAGATAGTCTGTACAATTCCAGGGCCTTTCTCTGATCGCATGGCAAACCTGCGATAACAAAACTCCACTTTTATTACCAATGAAAGTCTCTATGACAAAATCTAACAAGTAACTTCAAAGACAGCTGTTACCTTCAAAGCAACCCATGAATTTTGAAACATGAAATGTTAATATTTCAGAGCATAATGAAGTTATATTCAAAACAGTTCTTTAACAGGCATACATGTCAAGTAGGCCCATCCACGAATTTGTGCTCAAAGTTTATGGATAATTTTCACTGTCTCTCGCTAGGATTCAAAAATACACTACATCAAACTGTTGACGTTCTATGTCCAATTTTCATCGAGTAATTCAAAAAACCAATAATGAAATAAAGAAGATCTCGTTCTGTTAAAACACCTTAATTTAAATAATAATTTTTTTTAAATTCCCTATGCAACTGTAACTTTCACTGAGCTTCTGTAATTCCACGATCCTCTCCAAAATAATGTTGTTGTCACAAAGTTTGATAAACTCAGATAAAAACATAATATCACTTCATTATCAACCTACCTACTCCATCGCCTCTTCTTAGAGACAATGAGGCAAAAAGAGACAAGAGATAACAAATGAATGACGAATGACAAAACTAAGAAGTAATAAGAAAATGTACAGAAACATTGAGCAACTCAAACTTAAAACTCAGATTCAACTTCTTACATTCTATTCACTCAACTTCAACTATGTCTCTTTACCTCCTCTCCCTGTCTCATAAAAGACTCCAAGGTTGTACTGTGCATCTGCATGACCGGCAGCAGCTGCCCTTTCATAAAGAGTCACAGACATCGCTTCGTTCAGCCCAACACCCCAACCATTCTCATAGCAAATGCCCAAAAAGTACGTTGCCTTCACATCCTGCAAGACAAATACAGCACTGAACAGAATAATAGACTGCATATTCAGAATCAGAACAACATAAGGTCAGGACTGAGAAAACTTAAATATTTTGTTCAATATTCAAAATTGCCCATTCAAAGCCACAATTTAAGAAATTTTTAAACTGAAAGTTAGAAAAAAAGGAAGGTTTGAAATAAAAACTACTTCCCCTCAATGATAACAACGCATGAGAACTATTATGTAAAACACCTTCTCTACACAAGGCATCAAAAACTGTCACCTCAATAACAAGTGTTGTTTGTTTTCCCAATAAAAGAACAAGGTTAACACATCCAAAATTCCTTTAAACTGAGTGCTTAAATTGATTTACACACACCTCTTGCACTGCTGCCTTCTCAAAAAGTGATGCTGCTTGAACCATGTCGCAATTCGGCAGCTCTGTGTAAAGAACGCCTAACTCTCGTTGGGCCTGAAATAAGACATTGAAATGCGGGTAAAAATGTGATCCTAATGATGCTCTCAGCGAAATCATAATCCATAACAATACTGCCAATTGGGGATTTTTTTAAACAGTAGTTGCATATGCATTACAACGGGGTAAATTTATTGAGCTTCGCTAAATTTAGGAAAATCCGAATTCAATTCATTACAATGCAGGTAACAATGAAAGTAATATAAGTGCAATAGGTATGACGATTAAGGACCCTTAGACAGACGTGAAGTAGACATTAAATCTAGTTAAGCCATTATAAGGAGTCAGCTAAATTACAGCTAACGCAATCTTCAAGTCAACAGAAGTCTGAAATCTTAATAGGAAACATTGCAAATAAAAGAAACTTCATTACATCTTTAAGACCGAGCTCGGCCGCCTTCTCAAGAAGCTTTATGGCAATCGCCCTATTCTTGTCAGCCTCAAGTGGTCGACGGAGGTGGATCATTGCAGCGTTGAACAGCGAAGCCGGGTGATCCTCGACAGAAGCCAACGAATAGTGTTCCAAAGCCTGAAACAATCCAGAACAAATAAGGTCAGAAATATGCTCACTCATTGTTATTTGTATGGTCAAAGTGTAGGTTTGAACACAACATCTCAGTAAGTCCTTCTCACTAGTAGAACTGAATTAATAAATAAGTTTCTCTCAGTAGTTCAATTAGCCACCAACAGAGGCATGTTTTCAACTTGTACTCTACACTGCAAAGGAAAGGACCAAGAAGGCAAAAGTACAATTATATCATATTCACTATTCAAGTAGCAATTTAAGTGATGAAAATGTTCAGCAGTAGAAATATTAGATTTATCATTTTCAGTCAAACTAAATTCAAACCCTTCCATGTCTGTCACATACACGTACCTTCTTTTCTAAACACATTAATCTGAACTCACTTTATCCAAGTCCTTATCAACTCCAAGGCCCTGTTCATACGCCAAGGCGAGGTTGAAGTGAGCTTTTTCTGACTTTGCCTCATCTATTGCTTTCTTCCACAAACGAACGGCACCTTTCATGTCGCCACGACCAGCAAGCCGCACTCCTTCTGCATTGTTCATCGCACCCGTTACACTTCGTAACGCTTCATCCCAGCTACTCAAAGTGCCAGTAAATGAAGCTTTGGCAGATGTTATTAATTCAGGAGATGTCGCCGTAGACGGCTTAGGCGCCTATTGCACAAAATGACAAAAACAGACATCAACTGACTTAATGTTGTAACTCTCATGATATGAGAGCATTTGGCTTGTATGCTCAATCATCACAAATCTTCTATTGACCATTAACCAGAATGACTTAGTTTGTAATTAAACTGCCAAGGATGCTAGTGAAAACGAAACTTCGAAGTTCTCTGTTCTGGACATTGCACCAGAACATTAAATAAAAGATATACAGTGATTGAGTCTATCAATCTAACTTTTCCTAATGCAATATATGATTTTAAGTAGATCAAGAGATTACATTCAGTGCAAATAAACAATTGCATTTTACCAATGTAACCACTGAAATGCAAAATGTGGCTTGCACATCGTCACCAATTCGAATAGTAACTAGTACTCAGCTAAACTACTGATATTATATGTATTGAAGCAAAAATAATTCACAATAATTCCAAACTTGTGACAGAACAAACTGTCATTAGATGACTAAGCAACTCATAGTTGTTTCTTTATAACAGTGGTCAACATTTACTGATATTGTTGAACACAGTTTGAAAAATTTAAGTAATATCCAGTTAGTTGAAATTCCTACATACCTCAGGTGAAACATTTTCAGGCAATGGAATGCTTGTATAATTGTGTATGCGCCCAGATGAGTAGACACCAGATGATTTAACTGGGTGTTTTTGATCAAACTTCTGATCATGGTCTCCTGATACAGATGATGGCAGAGGCAATGAACCGAAACCACCACGAGGAAGCACCGACTTGACGGTAGATGAGACTGAATAGTATCCAGCCTCAAATGACAGAAGGTGTTGTTTAATGATGGAAGTGGCGACCTTCTGCATGTGCTGAAACCAACAGCGCTGCACCTCCTGTGGTCGATCCTTCAAAGGGTCCAGGAACTGTGAGAAACGAAAGCCCGAAAGAATGGCTGTTCCCTAGAGAAAATCACAGTCACATTCAATTCTGCACATTTCCTAGCAATTCCTCGTCTTGCAAACAAATCATACTTGTAAGACAGTAAGCGGTGAAAGGGTGGATTTTTGCAGACCGCAGACCATAGAATGACAGTAGTCAATCATGGATAATAGATGTGAATGGACAAAGACAAGAAGGCAATGCTCACTTAAACAGCATTTGATTTGACACATAAAAACAAGTTTTAGTGATAGAATCAATACGGTTAGACTCAAAAAGTTAACTATCGAGCAGAACTCTAAGATCACAAGCTGCATTAGAAGGCTAAATAGAGATGGTTTCATCTAGTTGCAGAGGGAGATTTCAAGTCAATATATGATTGATGTTAAAATCATATTAATTATATTGAGTTCAAGGGGGAAGGTTGTGTGTATCAATAAAGTTTGAGGGGAACTGATAGACAATAAGCTAAAAAATGAATTCTAGATTTTAAATTCGATAATAACATGCGGGTTAGATTGGTCAAGGCCAGGCCAGGAATTTTGATAGGCTTGTTCGTGTTTATTAGGAATGTTGGATTAAGAATGAAAGACGTCAATGAGAAGAGTTAATAATAATTGGTGCAAAGACAGAAGATCAAGTTTTGAGAAGCCAAACAGGTGCAGAGTCCAGTTCACATTTGTCTTGCAGAAGAGTCATTAAGCAACCTTTCCACATCAATAGTAGCAATTTCATCAACTCCACATAATCTATAATCCATCAGATTCACATTCACACTGGCAGACTCAATGTGTATAATAAATGACATAAAATAAAAATTACTTAAAAATAAGACTCACAAGAATGAACTCTAGTGCTCTACAACAACAACATACCCATGTGACTGCTTGCAGGACATGGCACGGATGATGATGTGACCAGCTATCCTGATGGAAGGTCTTATACCAGTGCTTCCAGTTACGATCTGTCTGTTGATCGGCTTCATCACTATGATCCTCCTCGCGGTTGTCTTGATGCTGGTCATCAGAACAGGACCTGTTTGAGATCCAAAAAAGACAAAATATCACCTATAGAGACATCACTCTGTTACTTCCTTAGACAACGACCCACTCATTGCTGCAACACCCGCAAAGGGATATCTTAGATCTGTTTAACGTCATGCTTTATGGTCATTCAAAAGTTCTTAATAATAAATCTCTACAAAGTGTCATAAAAATATTTAAATACGTACATGCAGTGCACAATGCACATACGCCTGCAACATGTTGAAGAGCTGAATAAACTAAGCAGCTATAATTAGATCATGAATAATCCATGACTTATGCTCAAGAATATGGAGCAGCGTCCCTTCTCCGCTCTGGCTACGCTCGAAGTACTCAGAGCACAGACAAGAAATGTCCCCTCAGCCTATACTCAAATTCGATCGAGAAACTGTCACAGCGACAATCATTACAGAAATTTGTAAGAATCAAATGAACCAAACAGTGTAGAGGCAAACGAACACAGTGCTGTATATTATTATGGTAACTGACGCAAATAAAAAAATTCTTTGTTTCTCAAACTAAGTTTCATTTAAAATTTGCTAGAAAATCAAAACATGAAACTTTGGATATGAAACATGCGGTACACAGTTCGTACCTGGATCTGGCAGATAATGCTCAGATCTGGTACTTGGTGGAAATAGCTTACCCGACTTAACTCCACTGTATATAAGGATATGCCATAACATATAGTCCAGCAAAGCAACAAAGGTCCAGAAATACTGTAAATGTACTAGGCAGTCTGCCCAAAGGGAAACACATTAAACAAATTAAAATAGTAACTGCTCATTTATATCTGTCTTTGCACAAAGAATGAAAGCAACAGAAGAAAACAAGTTACCCAGTGGGATTGCCACCTCCTGGATCCTCCTCACTTGCAACTGTTCGATCATCATGATCCAAAGCAAAGTGCACTCCATTGTGTCTGTTATCATTACCCTCCTTGGTCACATCCTCAATCAGAAATCTATGACAAAAACAAGGCATACAGCATATATATGAAGGGTGTCTCTGAGGAATCATAGTAACCCAGCTGCTCTCAAACTTTTCTGGGTAGATATGTCTCCATATCATAATCACCCAGATCAATTATTAAACAATCATTTTACAATTTTTGATTTGTATTGACATAAAAGTACACAAGTCCCAATACTTGAGCAAACGGCCATTAACAATCTGTCTTACCTTTGCCCCTGCAAGTAGGTAATGATACTACATATATATCTCCCTCAGGCTTGGCTTAATCCCTCACAGGGGAGGGGTCAGTCACTCGGATCCTTCTTCTCCATTTGACTCTGTCGCAAGTGTCTTCATTTTGCAATTTTAGAGTCTTCAGGTCCTTTGTACCATATCTTACGTTTTCATAATTCTTTTAATGCAGCTTTCGTCCTCCCGTCTTATTACATGACCGTACCATCTCATTCTGGTCCCTCGTATTTTTTCCCTAATACGTGCCGCTCCCAGCGTCTTTCTGATGTCTTCGCTCCTTTTCTTATCCCTAAGTGATACTCCAAGCATCCACCATAGCATTCTCATCTCCGTTCTCTCTAATAACCCTTCTGCTTTCTTCATCAGTGTCCATGCCCCTGCTGCATAGGTAATTATACTACATGAAAATATGGAAATGTTAAATTTCACAACAATAAGCTTCATCACATGTTAATCAGCATCTGCACATCTGGCAAATAATCATGCGATTCCCTGGCAGATCCAAATAACCACATATGTGCCAAAGACACGCACAATTAAACAACTTGTTTCTCTGTGAGAGATTTCTTCTTTTACAAAGAAAGACAGCAGGGTTAAATAAGGCATGTCAACAAAATCGGCTGCATTTTGACAACATCACCCCAATAGCTAAGATTATATGTACTTAGATCCTCTTCATCTTCACCTGACTGGTGATCTTTGTGACACGAATGTTCCACGGATCTGATAGGCTGCTGCACTGCATACAGCACGACCGTGCTGACCTTCGGGTGTGTTCTGATCATCTCCACTACCAATGAGTGAAGGCTTTACTTTTAAATCCCGAATCACACATCCTGCTCACAGCAAAGACACAACAAATTAATTATTAAGAATTACATATATACTCTGGAACCAACACAAAGACATGACACTAAAAGGTTGAACTATGGCACTCATTCAAAAATAGCATAATCAAAGTTATTCCACTGTTCAGTCTTACAAGCAGTTGATCACCTCTGAGAAAACTATTCACACTGGGCAGGTATTTTGTGCAAAATTGCATCAGAAACATAAAATTCCTTTGGCATGACTCCTAATTTACACTATAACCATACATGTTTTAAAGAAGTTACATTGTAAAATCAGCTCAAGAATCGGCCACTTATAGTTGCCAGAGTAATAAACAATATGACAACTCCATATTTAAAAAGAAAAACTAGAGCACTGCCCATTATTGGAAGGTCTATCGATCAAATAAGTGATCGGCATGTGCATCCTATAACGATAAATTACTGCAGTTACACAAGTTTTTGATAAACACTTATTATCGAAGTACAGGACTTTCTGGTTATTTATTACATCCTTTGGAAAACGTTGCTGGTACACCTTGATTGGCCAATTGAACTGACACTTGGAGTAACAACTGGAGGCAACTTAAATTTCTAAATTAGAGCAAAATTAGAAGGATTGGAGTCATATTCTCAGACGTTCTTTCTCATGCTCTCCCTGTTGATGTCTTCCTCACATTCTTCCATTAGTCTCTGGCATTCACCGGCTTCGAGCATGTCCTGGGTCGAGTGATCTGGGATAGACGGAATCTTAGTGATACAATCCATCAGCTGTAGTCTACAGGGCTTAAGCAGAGGCCCGCAACGCTGGTGATCTGCAGGGTCAGTGGAACAGTTCCTTTTGAACTGGATTTCCTATTCCAAGCATCTGCCACTATGGCATTAACTTGTAATTTGTTTGTTCATTTGGATTACTGATAATTAATGTTTCAAAATAAAATGGTTTTGGATTTGATTGATTTGATTTGAACCGGCACTCTACTTTCCAATAAAGTAGGGCGACGGCAAGAGGAGGTTTCCAGACAATAACTAGCTAACAAAAGCGGTTTTTACTCTAAAATTACAGCGAAATTATCTAAACCCATAAATATCAAAACCGAATAAGATAGAACCTAGTCGGCGACCTATATATTATGATATTGCACAGGTGTTGAGATGTCATGTGACGTACAATGTAGAACAGGAAGAGAACTACACGAGTGACTAATTCAGTATAGGCAACTTATTTTGTAACGGCAATACTCGCCTTTCTGAAGAGCGACTCGGAATACTCTCCACATATTCCGATCCTAATCATATGATTTCGCACAGTGTTTAGAGTGTTTAAATGAAGTCCATCAATACTCCTAATTCCACCCCAGTGTCACATCGCCCTTGGACATCAGATCCAAAGACGATACAATTTTGAGAATAAGCGCGAGTGATGTCATCATCGTATACTGCCATCTACCAATTGATGACTACGAGTGTCGCGCTTTCTGCTGCATCCGTGGTTTTCCATGCCCTAATATAATAATAATACATTGATAAAATTCAGCGAAGCAGCGTCTCAGAATATCTCCAGCCCGAAACGTAAGTAAGTAATTTACTGTTAAATTTGTACATTTGGGCCTACGTAAACTATTATATTATTATTAAACTGTCACTTATAACGCGCCTAAACAAGATAAATCTTGCACAAAGCGCGTAACAAGAGTCCAACCATAATAAATCCTTTACAAATATTTCTTGAGGTTAATTTTGAAGGGCGATAGTGTCGGTGTAGCTCTACAACATGAACACAACCATGCATAGGCCTACGTCGGATGGGATCTGTTTTGAAATTTGCCCAGATATGAAAGGCAAGAAGCAGAATCAGAATTATTCGTCAGAGTAGGCCCATTGCTTTTATCCTGTATTCTTGAATAGTGCATAGTTGAAGTGGATGATTGTTCTGCAAGGTTTACAGTTACTCACTTGTCCTTATTTATTTGAATCTAAGTTTACATTGACGACCAATCGTCATGGAAAACAGAACATTTCTCTAAAGTTGGCAATAAATATTGGTATCATTTCTCGAATTTGACATGTACTGCCAAAGCAAACTCTCAAAAAGTCTATATTACGCGCTTGTCTACCCATGTCTTACATACTGCAGTCCTAATCTTATTGTTCTAGTTGGATTTTGTTGGATCTAGTTGGATCTTTTCAGACTCTTCGGAAGCGAATTTTACGAATAATATGTATATACTATATAATGTACCCTACAGCTGATCTATTTATTTTTGAAACAATCTTACCATTTGAATGTATAAATAAACTTCAGCTCGGGGAATTTATGTATAAGTTTCATAATTACCTATTACCTTATCGCTTTAAATTGTGGTTCAACAAAAACTCCGAGATCCACAGTCATCAGCTAAGAATAAGGTGGTCACCAGACTCGCTCCTCTGAAAACTACCACCTACTCAAAGTCCACACTACTAGCCTATCAGACAGCACAGCATAAAAATATATGGTCCTGTTTACAGGAATACGTACGTTGTCATATGAACTGACCAACATACCAACGCTCCAACTGTTTGAGCATAGATTAAAGAAACTTAATTCTTATTGAACATATAGTCTAGTTTGTATGTTTAATTGTGGCTGCATACTCTGTCTCTATTGTCTGCATTATGTGATGAAGTTGTTTCCGTTGCCCATTGATGAATATCAGGACATAGGCTGTAGAATCTATTGAATTGGCTATCTCAGTCGTTAATGATGATTGCTATACACACTTGCTTCATATGATGTAATTGGGCGACCTCTGCTAGCGGCACGGGGTTTGTTCCTTTGGGGTATCCACATTGCTTACTGATGTGATGTTTCACAAACTAGTTCTGTAATGAGTTGCTGATTTATGCATATGTTGTTTTCTTAACATTATTTTGGTTTTGTTGTATTCTTTTTCTTGTTAATCAATAAAGTTGATTTGATTTCAAATTAACTGCACCGGTTTAGTAGGATATTTCAGCTTTGATAAGCACAAAGTGCAATAATAATATACAATTAAGTTCAAGATCTGATCTAGTCCAGACTTGTTTGATTTTTAAGAATGGTCACAAAATCTTAACCACTGTAAAGTCGGTCGCTGTTCAAGTTATCGCAGCTCCTTGATTTGCCAATTGCCATTGGCAGGCACACAATGCCCCACCCCGTTTTTGGAAGTGGGCGGTAATTCCTCTGGACCTGTGCTTGATTGACTAATCACTACACCTTGTTTACCCGTGTAATGCTGAAGCACATTACATGAAGACTTAAAGCCTCATTTTCATGTCACCAGTGTACTATAATAGTTTTGTAACAATAGTAGGTTAACACTAAACCCTGCAGGTTAGCTTATTTATCAGTTAGCTTTAACTTCCTTCCTTCACAAATATAATATTAATGCATGCTTTTCAGGCACCAATGGGTCTCAATTTGTAATTACCAGAGGGCAGCATTTGAGCTTATAATTATAGGCTTCAAGTTGAACTATTCTAATAAGAGCAATAGTATGTAATTGAATAGTAACTAGATGTTTTAATTTACAATTGAATATCCAGCGTCTTCTAGAGTCTGTGTGATGTGGTATTATATAACACGGAATCAAAAAATTTCCAGCACAATCGTTATTTTTTTCAAATTTACCTGCTTCATATATCAACATTTGATGCTGTGCTTTTAGTAAACATGTCCATAACCAAGTTAATCGTTAGGCTATTATGCACTTTCTGCTGCATTCCCATAACTTTACTTTTGCTACTGCTGTGCAAGACCGTATCATCAATCACAACCAAGAGCTTTCTTTTGCCCAGCATGTCAACTCAGTAAGTCGTAACTGCTTCTACCTGCTACACCAATTGTGATTGTCTATTGCTCTCTCTCTCTTTCTTTACTACTGCTGTTGCAGTAGTAAAGAAATACTCTGATACATGCTTTCGTCACCAGTCGTCCTGACTACTGCTCCACAATATATGCAGGCATTTTGCAGGGTAGAATTGGGCAATTAGAGTGTCCACTGAGCTGCAGCCTGCCTGATATGAGGCATTTCCAGGACAGGCCATGCTTCTGCCTATATGTGATGTTTTGCAGTGTATATTGGATAGTCTCCTTGGGGCTGCACCTGCTTACCCTCTGGAGCGATGTCGCCCTACTGCTGCCAACATACAAAAGGGCGCTGCACTCTGCTCATCATCCCATTCACATGGACTGTCGTGATGTGGTATCACGCCTTCTCTGCCGAGAACCCTACCTCTTGGAATGGGCTTATATGCCTCTTCTACTCTTCTCATAAATCTATGGCCATGATTGGACTGGACTAGATTATTGATTATAACATTAGCTATTGACCTTTGACCTGAACCTACATAATTATTATTATCAACTTTATTTGCATCAAGCTACAATGAAGTCATAATGCATAATATACTGTACAACAACTGGTCACTATGACCAATCAGGAATGTTTAAATGCACCACTTGGGTCTTATGCATTATTGATTCAAATACTCCACAGGTGTATCATTAGAGAGGACATGAAGTTTTTTTTATGATTATTTTGCTCCAGCAAATTCTTCAAGTAAAGTCTCCAAATCATATTTGAAATCTATCTATCAGTTATAGATGAAATAACTCCAAAATTCTAACAATAACCATTTACATTTAAAAAGTTGTTGAAGTGGTCAAATTTGATACTGAAGCAAACACGTACACGGTAAGACCATAGCACTTTTTTATCCACCTTATTACGAATACATGAAAAGCATACAAATCGTGCATAATATATTTGCCAGTCACCAAACAGCACAGACATGATCAAATCCAAATTGAGTGCAGAACAATCTGAAACCAGAAACAACGCACAAGTTTGCTATCACCCTCTGCTCTCGAGGCACACAATATGAGCTTCAACTGCACACTGGAACTTCTAATAGTTGCCTTGCAATGAAATACACACAGCATCTGAGAACAATATTAGTTTAAGCTAATACTTGTTATGATGTTACTACAAAATTGAATCCCACAAACTTGAACACGCCATACAATACTAATGTCAACTGGTGAGGCATCGTTTTCAGTTTGAAACAACGGGTGAAGCCATCACAAAATAACTTGATAACTCTTATACCACAAGTATATTTTATCAAAACAGCTATAATATGTTGGCCATTCTTTCAACATATCTTAGCATTGGTTTAGCTTAGTTTTACTATTTTAATAGTTCTCCACCTCCAAAAGAAAAACCTTCAATCATGTCTCCAAACACGAACCAGTGAAAGCATGTATGTAAAGATATGCATTTAACCAATAACACACTGTGTAAGCTACATTCAAATTTCAGATTGGGATTCATTTAGCAATGCAAATACAATTATTAGAGCACATCATTCTAATCACAGTGACATGACAGCATAAGCCAAACTCCAGCTATGATGCAATTTCAGAATGGGTCTGATTTAAACATGATGAATGAAGCTTTGGAAATTTGAAATAACATAACATTTACATCCTACGGTAAACTCAAAGCAGTTCGGGTAAGAAATACTAATTATATGGCAACAAATGAAGCAATAACAAAATATGACATAAGAAAATAACTTCTAATAAAGCACATGCACCTAGGGGTGGGTGAAAATCATGCATAGACCTGAGACACACAAAGCACATTGTAAAAGCATTTCATGAAATTCTCGAAAAATTAACCCTTAATGACGAGTGCATAATAAGTGTATGGGAAATCGATGAAGTTTATCATTAAACAGTTCACACAAATGCAGATTATAACACAAGCGAGAACAAGTTACCGATAATCAACAACTCATCCAGACCAGTCAAAAGATAACCTACCTATGAAAAAGAAAACTTGAACAATACCTTAGCTGGTAGAGATGTTTCAAATGATGCAACAAACCAATAATTTGTAAAGTACCTAAAAATCCCCAAAAAGGGAAGTACAGGATGTGCTCATTCCAATGTTCTGGATTGTCAGCCAGAAAGGATGTCTGTAGTTTGCAGATAAGCTAGCACAGGCCAAGAATTCTGATTATATGTATTTTGACAGCTTATAATGCCAAATTCTAATTTCTATTTAAGAGGCAGTGAGCATGGCAAGTTAGGTTTAATTGACAAAGTTAATGTGGCCATTCATTGAGTCTTGTCATACAATGCAAGTAGTCAAGTATTAGTACATCAAGTTACAACAGAACTAGAACTCTTACAAGTAACTGAAGAAGGCAAAGAATAACAATAGCATCAAGAATAGACTGGAAAAACCACCAGCAAAAATAGCCTTTAGACAATACATCCAAACAGTGCACAATTAAACTTGCAAAGTCTATGGCTTTTAGAAGGTGACCAAACTGAAAACAAATCTTGTTATAGAGCGAAACCATTCAATTTTTAAACGGTTTGATTCTTCATGAAAGATCTTGATTACCATACTTGTCCTTCATACAAAGCACAGCGAGTCTTGTTCAATCGATATAAGTCAAACAAGCGCAACAACGTATCTTGCCAAAAAAGGACTGAACAATATCAGTTCTGCAGCGATCAGTTAGCATTCCCCACACTGTCATTTAGAGCTGTGGCCATTTTGTAAAATTAAAGCATCAAAATTGCCAGATCCATAAAGAGATACTGAATGATACTGCAAACAGTTTCAGCACAGATATATAAAACAATGTTTCAAGACAACAGAACTAATTGTTATTGTTCTGTTACCACCCCGCAAAGAATCACAGAATCAGACACATGCATTTGTAAAGAACAGCATAAGCTTCGAACACACTGATCATACCAAGAAATGACATCAATTTACACCAACATCACTTTCGAAGCGAATAAGAGGAGTGAAGAAAAAGTAAATACACTTTGTTTAACAAAATATGCGAAGAAATACGTTAAATTTTGAAAGTAGATTTTGCTGTGCCATATATAAAATATCAAACATGATGTCATCAAGTGTACAGCAAAACTTATTTATGTATACTTATCATAGACAGCTTCAAAAGGAAACACAATGACCTTGGGACAACTAATAAGCTTTGAACAAAGTAACCTCATTTAGTGGCTAACGTTAAATTGCCATCTTCTGCAGTCCCAGCTTCTTTATCTACATTTAACTCGAAGGTTCATAATTTTAATTTTTCACCAATTAGTCTAATTTACAGAAATGTCGAAACCACTATAGTGCTATCATAATTCACAAGTCTTCATTATTGAGAGCCATTTTTTTTAGCAAAACCGCATTCTAAAACCACAAAACATGACATATCCAGCCCGAAATCCAGATACATGTAAATCAATCACATACAATTCTGACCAAACTAATTACTGCCTCTCTTCATCAGCTTCTCCGTGTGTGCCGAGATTGCCTCTTAATAGTGATTCTGTATGAGGTGCTATATAGAGCTAAAGATATGATATGGAAAGCAATGTAATTAGTGCAAAAGTTATTTCCTTCTGCCTCCCAAGAAAATATTCTATAAAATAAAATTTTTAGTATAATACATTATCTCATAAAAATCAGCAGTACAATAGCAGAAATAACTTGTAGCCTATTCATCCAACTCACAAAAGATTTTACTTCGATCACATAAAAATAAATGCTCATTACAGAACAATAATTACTCTGACACAGATTTAAACTGGTATGGCAAATTAGCATTCTAGCCTTTGTCACAAAAGTCAAAGGAAAGAAAACTACATGAAATGTCTCCCACGCATGCAATTTGTAGATTTATGACTTCATTACACTGTTTATGAATGAGAATGATATCATACAGTTTGTCTATATTTACCTAAATATTTTCTCTAGGATATTTGGAACTTCGAGACTAAACATGAAACTGAGAATCACCGCAGCGCATAAAACGAAACGGAATGACACTACGTTCACATCACACACACGCAGCAGAGCTGAAAGAGAAGTGCAGACCAAGAAGGAATGATGTTCCGTGCAAGTAAATACTGTGCCTGCAGCTCCTTCCATGGCGAATGCACGTACCAGATGCTTACCAGAGGCCACTGGAAGCTCCACCAGGTGGCTGCTTCACAATAATGCTTGTGGTCTGTTTTTTGTCGGCTGTCTGCTGTACCTTAGAATAGACCAACATACTTTGCTAGAACATTGTCAGAAGATTGATTTCTTTAGCAGGAGATACTTTAAATTTAAGATAACTAAACTTCCAACATTTTAAATTTATCATTGCAATTCACTGGACAGCTTATTGGACATTGTACTATCTCACAAAGACACAAAGGTGCATTACACAAGTAAAATAAGCAGACATAAACTAACACACTCATAACACAAACAAGTGTACAGATACCCCCTGCTGCACTGCGTACATTTCATGGACACTCTCCCCATGTGTACGTACATTTGAGTTTGACTACCCCCCATTGCAAAGGTTAAATAGCTATAGACATTGATTTTATCACAGGCTATTTATTTTCATTAAGCATCATACTTAACAGCATAAATTTGCTAACTGCTATAAAGAAATAAAACACTAACAACGCTTGCATTTTAAAATTTTAATGCTACCTAAAATTGATTAAGCAGGAATACAGTCTGTGATTGGGCTTACAGTTCTGATTTTAATATTCCATATTGTGTAGGTCATAATTAGAAAATTATATTTGCGAACGTACATATTTTCGGGACCCCTGCCCCACTGTACGCACCCGCACGCAAAATTGCTGAAATTCGAAACCCCTTCCCTTGCTGCATACGTAATATGTGGACGGCCCCTATACAGTGACCCTTGCAGGATAAACTAGAGCATTACAATTTCACAGAAAGGTGACCGAGACCTGCAGTCCTCAATGTTTCCAACACTCAACTTACAAATAGGCTGGACGGTAACAATGAGCAAAAGACACGTCTCAATTTGTAACGCGGATCACACAAACGAACCTTTGGAAAGACCTCTCATCAACTCAAAACTGTCAATATAAAATCAAATGCCCAACTCTCCACTGTTCAAAACATTTTTAAACATGTCTAAGTTGACTAGCCATTGACAGGGTATCCAACAATAGCAAAAGGCAAATTTGTGTGAACCATTTGCTCAAGATCTCGAACACATTTAGAACGAGTTCCATTGATTCCCTAAGTCACTTTCAATATACTCTTGGCATTAGAGTGTAAAAGTGCTTGTTGTATAAATGGTTTGAGCCTTCAATGCTCATATTCTATCAATAAATCATATAAGCATTCCTTTAAGATTCCTACTCAAATGCACTTAAATTTTCATTCTTAAGAGTAAAAGAATTGAAATTGAATTTATATGGTTGTGGTTAATTTCAAAGATATGCCTTTTTAATTCTGCAAACAAATAACACTCAAAATATATTAAACATGATTAACAAAAAGTAGATAAAAAGAAACAAAAAGTTAACTATTTCAAAATGCGAATATGTTAATCACACAGGAATAAAGTGATCACCTACCTTGGCATCTGGATATGGTTCACCAGTGATTGGATTAAAACCTAGGAACAACAACAACAACCCTCTTGCAATAAAGAAACTAACACAATACTTCAAATAGAATGAAAGCCTTGACACAGAAAAATCAAGCACATAGGTATCTCAGCAAGTTAAGTTTTCACCAGACACTGACATTTCTCTTTTCTGGCATATTTGTCCAGTTTGCTTCAAGCATGCAACCAGATGAATTCCAAGATGAATGCTGGGAGTGGTCCTGAGTAGACTCTTGAGTAGCCTGGTGCTATATTAATGCTCAGAATGAATGAATCAATGTTATCATTCCACAAAGAATATCTGTTAGGCCATGCTTAATTTGGCATATTCCACTGAAATAAAACAAAGCCAATATTAGTCAGCACAAATCAGAAACATCTAAATATTAATTAGAGACACAACTTCAAGTGTACAAGGTAACTTAGAAGCTTTACCAGAATTTCTGAATCTTGCAGATACAGCTGCCTGAGGCACCTGTGGAGCTTGCTGTTGCTCTTTTGCACCAGAAGTTCTTGATGCATCTTTGGCAGATTCCTTCGTTTTAGTAGAAACAACGTGCGGCGCCTCTTCTTTGACAGCATCAGCTGCCGGTTGTGGAGCAGAGTTGCTTGGAAGATCGGTGGCCTTCAGATGTTCGGTGGCTTTTGGAGAATCAGTGGCCTTTGGATGTTCAGAGGCCTTTGTAGAATCAGTAGCCTTTGGAGGTTCAGAGGCCTTTAATGGCTGTGGACTTTCGTCACTGTTGCCAAATATGTTACTGCTGCCTCCTCCTGGTGGTCGCAGAACTCTACAACACATAGCAGTCATTGAAGAGTAATCAATAAATGCATGAAATGATGTGTCAAACAAACCCCATGTATGATCTCAGTGACAAATTTCTCAATTCAGATTATCAGACATGCAGGTCTATGTCAATTGTATTTATTGCTCTACAATAACACAGTCACAACTTACATTCCTCCATAAAGTTATTTCCTTCTTTAGCTGATGTTTCTGATTTTTCAGGACTGTATTCAGATGTTTGCTTTTGTGATCTCATGTATCACTATGAACTTGTCCATCCTACGCAATTCAGGTTACTGACAGTGTCAATTGTGTGACACAGCGGCTGATTTGTTAGAGCCGTCGGTCCGTAATGCTCAGTGTGCGCTGAGTGAGCGGGTTCGACACTCGTCCGAGGCGTCAATGTGAAGGGACCTTGAGCAAGTCCTTCACGCACAATTGTTCTGCAATACAACTGCAAATGCGCCGTCGAGGGGTGTGCACTTCTGAGCAAAAACTTTTGGAAGAAGGGAGATATAAATTTTCAGAATAAAAATAAATAAAAGTCAAGGTCCATATGGAAAGGCCAAAAGTGTGGATTGGAGCTAACTGTTCTGCACAATGGTTGCACAGAATGTCATCCTTCACAGACTCAGAGGCAGATAAACGCATGGATGCAGTCTCCAATTTAACATTTGCTTGGCTGGCACAGGCGCCATTTCCTGAGGTACTTAATCCGAAAGACTAGAGCACATATTTGAAACAATATGGCCGTCCTTTAGTGCACTCAAACAGAGCACTCACAATTACAATACACATCCCATAATGAAACATAATCAGCAATTTAGAAACAATGAAAGACGGCATTTATATGCACTCTGTAGTGATGCACGAAAGGAGCTTGATATCTCAGTGAACTGCCTCATGTCGAGACTATATGGATGGTGGATGACGGTTAAAAGAAACGATTCGGCACAAGTCGTGAGCTGTTTGCCACATACATCAATGAGTTCATTTGGAGAAACCCAATTCAACATGCTTGTCTGGCAGAGGAAAGAGAGGTCTGGTCTGTTTGATAACATATTTTAAACACATTCTCATACAGCATTTTTTGCTATTTTAATAAAAATAATCTCTCCATAATTTATGTTTAATAAAACATTATCCTAATTATTAAATATTTCATCTAGATTACTTACTGAGTCCACCTTAGCTCCAAGTCTTCGGTATTACTCTTAACACTTTGACTGCTGGGGATGTGTATAAACATCCCAATTTAGTATTGTTCGCAGGCTCAGGACTTATATAAAAGTCTCGGACTTTGCCGTCATTCAGAGGCAATTCATTGTATTAGTACTATTTCCTGCAACATTTAAGATATAGTGGACATATGCTGCTACCTACTGAATGCATATAAGATTACTTTAGACTATTTTTCCACTGTCCAGTGACTAGAAACTGAATGAATGTGCTTCTTTTGCATCAGCCATCTTGGTTTAATTGTCTTGTAGCAAACATAATAAATTAAACATGGATGATTTTATAAAGAATATTTTTAGTGTAAGGCCCACACTGCATGTGCACTGCAAAAATACCTAACTTCTATTAATTTAAGTCGTAAGGGTCGTTTAGGCGTCATGAGAGCTGGTTAGGGTCAGATTAAGCGTTGTGAGAGTTGGTAAGGGTAGTTGCAGTTTAACGACACTGTGTAGCAACAAAGGGTAAAAGTGTATTTTAGCATATTTTTTACCTTGGGTGCTTGCTGTGTATTTTAGCGTATTTAATTATTTCCTTCATTATTACATGTTGTTTTGTAAGTAAAAACTTGATTGGTGATAATAATTATGCCTTTTTACAGTATTTGTGTTTTACAGTTTTTAATTAAACAAAATGTTGATCAGAAATTCCACTAGATTTCATCGCGACGCCATTTTGTCATCAATCAAACTTCTATTTATGCATGATATTTCCAGCTTCCATTCACGCGTATTTCTCTTTCTTCGATCCAGCTTCCATTTAGTTATATTTCTTTCCATCGATCTAGCTTCCATTTAGTCATATTTCTTTTCATCAATCGGGATTTTGCGCGTACACGGCCTTGTTTACATTGATTCCACATCCAACGCAACGACATTCTAGCATCAATCAAGCATGATATTTTCATCAATCCAGCTTCCATTTAAGCATAAGTTCTTTCATCAATCCAGTTTCTACTTGCACATTATACTTTTTCATCGATCCGTCTGAATTTAAGCTACAGTTGGACATCTATTCACGTCAAATAAGATACGCTAAAATGCACTAGAAGCACCATGGTATTATAAAATACGCTAAAATACACTTTTACCTAACAAATACCATTAGCGTCGCCCTCCTTTATCCAGTCTTGGGACTGGCACTAGCAGAGTTCAACCAGTGGCGGAGTCAAGTCGGTAATGGCTAGAGACTCATTAGATAAAGTGCGAAAAAACTTTCCCCCAGAAGTCATTTCTTCACCCACTGTTTGGCGGAATCTTCTGCCGCAGAATCACCACTCTATGGAAGTACGCATTGTAATACCAAAACTGTTTCAAACTCTCTAATAGACGACTACATAAATAAATAACCTGGAGCTTGGTTTTTCTCCGAATGCACCTTTGTAGATAGTAGTCGAACTCATGGTGACTTGTCTAAGAAGATTAATAATCGAACGGGAAAATCAGCACTAATTCTTGAAAATATCACAGAAATGTCTGAACCGCCGATTTCTGACTGGACTCAGAGACCGTTAACCCGGAAATTCTGTTAGAAAACAGTGAGTTCACACTTTGTCAAAGTAGTCACGAACGCCATCTTGCGAATGACAGAATTTATGCAAAGTAACTCGTAACCGTAATCACCGAACTCTAAAGCGCCACTAGAAACTTAAGCCAGGCGCAGGCCACCAGCTTATACACGATTACTGCAATATCCCAAAATTATATTTTATTTCTGTGACTTTAATTAATAATTTGATATTTTTGGTAAAATCACATTGACCTCACAGCAACTTGCCTCTCCTCTTTTCATGATAGAAAACATGCCGCGGACCGAAAGTGTTCCAAGTATTCTACTCTTCCCACCACACATGACTTCGTTCCCTTGGCATTCGAATCACTGGGACCCATCAATCGCGCTGGACGCGAGTTCTTGACGGAGTTGGGTAGCCGCATGACCGCCGTATCACGCAAAGAAACGGGTAGTGTGCCAAAAAATGCTTTGGACGCAATGCGTTTGTGTCATTCAACAGTTCATCCAAACATTACAAAGTTGTTGCAAATCTTGGCAAAATACATTGCCTGTTTCCATTTGTATCACTATCAGTGAACGCTCTTTCTCAACACTTCGCCGTCTGAAAACGTATCTCAGGAACTCGACAAACAAAATTAGGCTGGATAGATTAGCTCTTTACATGTTCACCGTGAAATGACCCCAACAACCCAGGAAATAATCAATGAACTACTAAGGAAGCGAAGATTAGATATCGTTCTGTGAAGCCAAGCAAGTTAAGACCAATATTCATTATAATTAAAGAATGAATAAATAAGATAGACCCTAATGACAAGGAAACTTAACATCTACTGATAATCAGAAGAAAAATATTAGCCTACTAAGATGTTAAGAAAAGAAAATCTGAGACTGATTTGCACAGGCAGGGCTATTATATAATCATATCAAATTTAAGGCTTGAGTATATGTTTGAAATTTTTTTCCATTGTTATAAAATCACTAGCTATGCGCCTTAGCCGATTTTAATAAAAAGTATTTATATTTTGTAATATGACAAAAACTGCTGCAGTGCAAAAAAGGATAAAGTTTAAAAAAATTCTGGCTCGTTAAGCCCCCTAATTTATTGTAGCTCTAGTGGAAAAATGACTATCCCAAACGTGCCTACACTAACCCCCCCCCCCTTGGGGAAATCCTGCCTACGCCACAGCGATCTATAATCATTATTCACTAGTGCAACTGAAAGGAATCGTAATCGTAATCTCCAAATTTCTAAAGCGCAACTTGAAGGCTAAGCGCAGGGCACCAGCTTATTCACGTATGCTGCGTAAAATTGAAAGGATTGTCAAAAGAATAGTCCGTGGGAGATCAAAGTTCGGTTTCCAGGAGGTCAGCAGCGAGGCAGAGTAGCTGTTAAAGAGGGTGTCGCTTTGGTCGAGGATTGACAGATGGAATGTCAAGTAAGAATTGGTCTGGGTAGGAGTTCTTGAACTCCTGTGATTTAAGTTTAGAATGGAAAGCCCGCGCGGTGTGATGGATATGGGCGCTATAGGGACAGTTGATGTTGCATGACTGGCAGTGATGAGGGAGGAACCGAGAAGGCACGAAATTGAGGAGGAAGGTCGTTCCGAAGGAGACGAGGTGCGTTGTTTGATATGGCGTGGTTGGAGAACTTGAGATGAGGTATAATCGGGGTTCGAGTAAGAGTGAGGCAAGAGGACGATCGGGTAGACATAAGGAAGACATAATGCTCATGTATGTCTTTGCATATGTGTCGATCTACGACTACTTTTAAGTTCTAC
Source organism: Bimastos eiseni (assembly GCA_959347315.1). Taxonomy (NCBI): domain Eukaryota; kingdom Metazoa; phylum Annelida; class Clitellata; order Crassiclitellata; family Lumbricidae; genus Bimastos; species Bimastos eiseni. The sequence goes on from OY365807.1 coordinate 19,576,200, forward strand.
GTACGTATGCATGCGTTCTTGCATATATATGTCTGTAAGTCAGTGTATGCATGCATGTATGAAGGATCGAATGCCTGTCATTGTATTTATGCATGTCATTGCATGTGCATGCATCTATGAATGTCACGAGTAATGGCTATGGCCATCGATTAAGGAAACCATTGGATGCTAGTATTCTACGTGGTCGAAGGCATATAGCCTATACATTATACTCGCGCGTGTTCAATTCTTAAAATCCAAGGGGTGTGAATGTCATGACTGTTCTCGTCGCGTCGTTATCCTCTCGATGGACTTATGTTGTGTACGGGTAACTGACACTCCACATCGATCGGCGAGGACATGACGCTGCAGATCTGTAACAAAATCCATCTCAAACGCAGGTATGGGTTTTCACTTTGGTATTATGCGATATAATCACGACGGACGGTCACGCATACCTAGGCCCTACCTATGACATTCTAGAACTATGCGAGGCTGATAGGTCTATGACTATGAGAGTATATATGCATACATGTATTAACTCACAGGTATGGTTACAACCAGAGGTTATTTTGTTAATCCGAAATTACTTCTCATCGTAGCATATTGTGGTAGTGGATATCATTGTGTTCTATCGCGTGCAGATCAGTGGGTTATTCGAATACGGGCCTATAAATAAAAATAATTATACGTGCTATGACACACAGGCAGGTATAATTATTAAGCTAGTGACGGAATCGTGGACGCACTTACACTTATCGATAAAATGTCAAGGTGCTCACTAGCAGAATATTATATAATGGGGTCAACAAGACATCTGCAGTCGAAATAATTAAGTCGACCTGATTTCGGCAAACGCTGTTGCCAACTTGTAGGATATCTGTAGAGACCTACAATATATTTAAGCCTTTCAGCGTTGTCTCTGGGGCGACAATGATATTTTGTCAGGCATAACGATTTTAAGGGCGACCTCTGAAGATAATGGCAAGCATCGACTTAGAGCAGAGATACCCAGAAATCGTCATCAACAGCATCAGCAGTCGCGGTCAGGAAGTGCCTCTTGTTGTCGAGTTAATCGTTGGTGGCGTTAACTACACGACGACGCACACCACTCTTACCAAACATCAGGGTTCATTACTGGAGAGGATGTTTGGTGGGCCATCTGGCGACCGGATTCAGACAGATGACCAGAGAGCATACGTCATCGATGCCGACGGTCTGCTCTTCAGATATGTCCTTGATTACCTACGCAATGACGCAATGGTGCTGCCATCTGGATTCTGCCAATACGAGGAACTCTTACGGGTATGACTCGTACTGTCAGTTAGGCTGTTGTTAGCATAAACTAAATAACTGATGCGGGCTTGAAACCTGCTCCCTCTTGTAGGTCTAAGGACGAATATACACCCACGAGGTTTATAATATTATAAAAGCACAGAGTCCACAGACAAAAGAGTTTAAGACTGACTGAATAATTCAGACGAAATCTAATGGCTAATTCTGTGACGCGGAACCAACTGTAACGGGACTAAGGGAGTGAGGTACGCCAATATCTAGGCCTACATGTTCTAATGATTATGAATAGGCCTATAATTGTACTATATGTAAGCCTAAATGTCCGCCTTTCTACAGCGACCGTAAATCGTCGGTTGAAAATTATACTTGCGCAAACGCGGCGTAAGCTTATATCCAGTTTCGAGAAAAACGAGTTAGACGTTTTGGCGGGAAAAGACGAAAAATAAGAAACATGCCTAAAATGCAATTAAACTTCACTCACAGTCTGTATATATATCACATAACGCTATTTAATTAAAAAAATATTGTATTAAAAGTGTCGTTAAATTGTTTTAGCAATTACAGATGTTTTGAGAAATGTTTTATAAAATTTATTTTCATCCGCCCGTAAACATAGACATGAAATGATAAAATAAGGCAACGAATATGAAGTAGGCCCTAAGTCGATTTGCAGTATGCCATTAGTATCATAATATGTATATAAAATTATACATATAATATATATATATATTAACGAGTGTTTTCGTTTAGATATTCGTAGACATGGTACGAATTTTTTAAGCAAAAGTTTTTTAATTATCTGGATATAATTATAGCCTACCGCACTATAATCGGGCTATGCGTACAATAATTTGTTTATAATGTTGGGTCTCCTATGGCCAATCAAAGATGAGCATTCTCAGGACATACGACAAAGACACTTCTACTGTGCTGCACCGTGCAAACTTTTGTCGTATCTTCATACAACTCTGGAGATACGATAAAAAGGTGTCTGGAAGCACGACATACGACAGTTAGTTTTCGTCAGGGTTGCAAACAGGCTGGTTTTTGTTATTTTGTTTTTTGGTATTTTAAAGATACGAGAAATGGCGATTTTCGGTTTTTTAAATATTTTTATTCGATTAACTAATATTACTATTATATTACTAATTGTGTGTTATTCAGTCTGGATTCGAGCCAAATTAATTAAAAAACGAGTTGCAGCTCTTTTTCATGCTGTGTTTGATGCTTTTTATAACACAACTGTTGTGACAAAATCCAAAAGAAAACTAAAAACCATAAAGCCAAATAAAACCAAAAAACTAACCTTACGATTTTAACAAATCTTGTTTTTTTGTACCCCTGGTTTTCGTTAAATACTTTTAAAACGACCTGTCGCCTCGGTATCTCTTACTTTTAGTAACAAATTATCTGCTAAAAATCAACTCTTAGCGCATTTTCGGAAAAAACCGTAGATACGCGAAGATCATTATTCTCAAGCATCAGAAATGTTGACATTTCAATGAATTGATATAGTGAGATCCTTCGGACTTCACCGCGGCTCGCCCGTTTGAATGGACGCCCATGCCAAGATTACTCCACTATAGGGTCCCCAAGCAAGGTCAAGCTATAGCCTGAGATATGAAATCGCTTTAATAGGCCAGCATCGGGAAGCGAACTGCTTTTCGTATGATGTCAACTTTCACAGAACGCATGAGACGAGACCTACGTACTAGCTGGACACATTTTTTTATATTGCCAGGCTATAGATGTACTGCGAAGACCTGTCCTCGTAGTCTCGTAGAAAGATGATAACCCAAGTCTATAGGTCTATTACGATTATAGTCAATTTAATTGGCCAATAATTTATAATAATATTAACTTATTAAGACAGTGAAGAGCCTCACATTTTATTTCGAGTAGAATTTTCAGCTTTCAATTCCTCTTGAGGTTGACGCAGAATCTGGATCACATAGCCTACTGTATGAGGATGCCGATGCTTATCACATTCATTCATTCATTCTTTCATTCATTATAACATTTATTTTGCACCCCCTCAAGAAGTCTACTCGGAGGCGATCCCAGCCCAAACACGGACATCCAAATCAGTCTTTGGAAATTTCTGAAATGAATCGCATAAAGGGCCATCCTTCGCAGCAGTCGCAGCTCCAAGAGAAGTTTGTTTCTGGAAGAAGGACGAACAGTTGGCTAATAACTGCACGAGACGGCGCGGGCTGCTTTTATCGAGGCACTTGCATGGGAGCACGGGTCACCAGAAGCTCGCCACCAGTGCAAGAACGAAGAGCTCGACGGTCAGCCGAAACTGAGGCAGAGCTCCCGCAGATTGGCTCGGACATAGCCAAGACGACACCGCCAGATCAGCGCGGGTATTTTGTTTCTGATGCATTGCGTGATTGGAAGCCTGTGTATAGAATCCATGCATGTAATGCGAGACAGAAGTGTATTTAGAAAGCGTCTACTGAGGTGAGCAGCAGAGAGAGGGGAACACGCTCGAGACGGACTATCATCACTCGAGGCAAGCCAACTTGTACCGAGCAACGATGGTCAAGTCGGCTGGTGACCTATACACTAAGGTAGCATGCAGCAGCATCATTAGATAGGGAACAAAAAACAGTCAGCAGCTGGCGAACCTGATTGTAACAACTACATTAGGCTACTAAGTCACGTCCCGGGATTTTTCGGCGACCAAGGCCAGCTGGTCGGGTCCGGGGGTAGACGGAGCTTGGCCCTTCTTGGCCCTTAAAGACGTCAAACACGTCACGAGTATTTAAATATAAATGCATATCATCCTTGTCATGGATGCGTCGTTGAAAAAAGCATACTACACATACATAAAATTAAACGATGCGAGAATCGTGTAAGAGTTTATTGTCTAAGTTGTTTTGTTCGTTTCCGTTAAAACTTATATGTAGGCCTAACTGTCTTGGTATAGTTACTTTCGTGATCTAGTCTTCAGTGTTTCAATAACCCTACTCTCCCGTCGAGTAGCTAAGCAAGCCCTATGAATTGCGGGAGGGGGAATTAGCCCTACGGCCGACGTATTTCCCGTTACTTATATATAGGCCTAATTTTCGTTCCTCTTATGAATTTTGACGAGGAATAAATATAACGCGTCCTTCTAAAGCGTATATATGTATCATCTTTGCACTTTCGAGACCAAGAATGTTTTCTCATCTCAGACGGAACCAGACTGTAAGTCGAGCATAACCCTCGAGATCTGCTTCTTCTTATCCATGCATTTCTGATCACCGGACTTCAATGTTCCTATGGCATTCCTGGACAACCCCACTGACACTACGCAGTTATCGTGAAGATGTTGGTGTACTGCAGCGATTCGCTTTAATTGTGAGGCTAGCCAAAGAAATCGGGAGATAATTTTATACGCTTTTCAAATGATTCAATTACTTGATTGTAAGATTACTACTTTGTCTTCACTTCTTTTTAGGAGGCTGAGTACTTCGAGCTGCCTCATATGGCGCAGTCCATTATTTCCAAGACCACGCATCATGCGTTCAGTGGCTGCCCCTTCATTCCCTTCAGTCCAGAACTCCATTCATCGCGCTGTATTACCGTCAGTTACCGTGGCACGTTTGCTTCGGGCATCGACGGAAGTCATACGCAGGTCAAGTTCCGGAAGCTACTGTCTCGCATCGTCGTCTGTGGTGAAGCGAGCTTATGCCACGACGTCTTTGGGGAGCTGCTCAACGACAGCAGAGACCCTGATCTCGAGTCCAGTGGTCGCAGACATTCCTTTCGACTCTTCCTTCGATGCATTTCGCTGGAAAAGGCCTTCGATCGGCTCTTGGGGAACGGATTCCGGTTCCTCGGATGTTGCTCCTCTGGAACTGCACACTGTGCTGGAACGGGCCGTTGCAACGGAATTAAACACGGGACAGATTTTATGAATGCTAGAGGGATGAATCATTACAATGAGTTTGTGTTCTACTGCTATAGGCCTACGCCACACACCTAATTGTAATACGTGTGGTTGGATAGTATAACATTTTTTCTGATGATTCTGCCAACGACGTTTGTTGGGCAAGCACTGTTTGATTTGGACTTGTGTAGTTGGCCAAGATTGACACAAGTGGAGCAGCGCGGTGCCATTGTAGGGAACGCAGGCCCAATGAACTCGTCTAAATTGCAATAAATTCATCAGCGCTCGTTAGCTTTGAGGTTCTTGATTAGATCATAATTATAAACCTAACGCCAGAGGGCAGTGGGGTAAATTCGGACGTTGGTACTCGCCAGATGTCTCAACCCTATCTGTCCCAGATCTGGGCCTTATTCTCTAGACCCAACCATTTCCCTATCTGTCCAAATGGATGCCCTTTCCCGCTTCTTCTTCTACCACATCCGTTCCTTCATTCGTGAATCCCTTCATTGGGTCTCAGCGCATTCATTTCAAGACCTCTGCGCTGGTGAGTAACTGTCTCCTTGAGTCTGCCCCGCCCATCTTCCCATCTTCTGGCTCTCTACACTATAGAATCTCTTCTATTCCGCACCGGGCTTTCCTTCGTTCCTCGGCCCGCGGGCTGCTGGTGGTTCCTCGCATGTGCTCTCCACGGCGCAATCCATACAGGAGTTTCGTCTACGTGAGTCCCACCAGCTTGAACAGCCCCTTCCCCTTGTGGAGGAGCTGCTCTCTCTTCCCTCTGCTGCCTTTTGGAAGCGCCTGGAGACTTTCCTGTTCTCCGTTTAGCTAGGCCTACATGTATGTGTTGACAGTTGAGTCGTGAGTGCCTCTGATATCGAGTGGAACTATGGACCTATAAAGCTAGAAGTGTTTTGTTACAATTAGGCCGACACTAACAATTGCATCACAAGCATTCGCAGCGAGAAGAGGCAGGGATCACTCACATGCTGATAAAATTTAATGGGGAAACGTGGATAGGGCTGGAGTCTATGCTCAATCAACTTTAATTTTTAGTAGCCAACAGTTTTGTCAGTACAGCCTCTGCCGTGTCAGGCATGAAAACCTGGGTTGAGCTCGATTGAATGTAAAATTAAGAGTCCATATATATTATTATTATTATGCTGAACGCGGCAGAGTCAATTAAAGATGAACGCTGTCCCATATATTACAGACTATACAGCAGGCTCATTGGCCCTCAAAGGATAAGGATGAGGGTAGACTATATGGCTACTATAGGGCCTGCATTGATCGAGAACTTAATGCAAACAAAGGGGAAGAATGAAGGGGTCAAATTCTTTCAGCCGTGTTCTGTCGGGACCGCTCGTCGGATTTGACTCATTTGAGATACGCCATCCATCATAAAATAGGAGACCGTCACCCAAATGTGATCTTGGTTACAACAAATTCGACCTTAATAAGGTACCGTATTTAATTGATTTCGTGTTTTAACCGTGTAATTGTAGCGAATATAGAATATTGGAGGCCTATTCGACAGATAGGCCCTATCGGGCTATAGGATTTTGGCTCAGAGCTGCAGAAATTTTAGGTCCGCCACATCTAGATGAGACACATAAAGGCCTACTGGCAGAAGCTGTACAAAAGGATGCCAATGTGGCAGACGACCTTTATGAATGACCCGTTATGAGCGTATGATGCTTCGGGTCTCGGCAACATCTGTCTGCTGTTCATTTGTCTTTGACATCTAAATCCCTTCCTGCAAGTTGACTACCATACGATTGCTATCATGCTATGCAGCCACAGACCTAGTCAGAAATAGGCCTACATCCTGTTGTCAGATTAGGCCTACAGTACGTAGGGCAAACGACGTTCTGTTTTAGTCGACGACACTCGCGATCAATTAATGAAATATGCGTGTTTATACGACCACATGCGGTCGCTAACGCTCGCTTGCAGCATAATTAATAGCCGCTGGCTGAGCGAGAAGGCGCGCAGGTGTGCTGTTCATTGGGCGCCATACTCCCCAGCCAAAAGAGCGAAGCTCATTATCGCCATTTGCGTAGTTACTGCGTGCTTGTTTGCATGTTACTATAACGACAGCCTATTACTACGATGCGCAGCTGATGGCTGTCCGCGAGATAAAATAGTTCCCAATATTATTTGCAATGTTTGCAAAATAATGTAAAGTTCTGCTTATTTGATGCAAAATTATAGAAAACTTGTACAGTTCAAAGTATTAAATTTGGAATGCAACTTATTAAGTGATAATTTCATTAAGCCATTATTTGGTCGATTATTACGTTTAGAACCTAACTACATTTCCGCTGGATATTCGTGTAAAGAGCTGAAGAGAACTTGTTGTTATCTGATCGGATATTTCGTTATTTGGCTACTATTCAACTACTTAATTATTTTTAAGTGTAACCTTTGGAGTGATTATGTTATTGCTTACATAGATTGTTGCGTTTGTTTGAGCTGAAGTACTGGCAATTCAGTTTTGTCCCTGCGTAAAGGCTAACGGAACCAGATTTAGTCCCATACCACAGTTCAGATCATGGAACTGTGAACTGTACTGTTTCGTTGCGCTTTGACGGTTGCCTTTGTCTTTAACAGAGCCAGATGGATTTTAGACATTAAATACTTAAGGAAGAGTGTTTTCTGAGGAATCACTTGTGCATGGGTTACGAAAGACACTGTAATTGCTTCTTAGATCTGTCGAGATCGGTTGATGTCTTGTTATTGATCTTCGAGGGAAACAGAGGGCATGGATAAATACGACAAACTCGGAAAAATTGGAGAAGGTTCGTATGGAGTTGTATTCAAGTGCCGAAACAAAGAAACTGGTGCAATCGTGGCCATTAAAAAGTTCATGGAATCGGACGACGAACCACTTATTAAAAAGATTGCATTGAGAGAGATCAGAATGCTGAAGGTGGGGAACGTGTAATACATTGCTCGAAACTTTGATCTATATTGTATTTGTATATTGCATAAACTTCAGTCACACAATTTTTATGCTTGTTAGCATTTGCTAAATAATGTTTGTAGCAGCTCTCATAGAAATACCCAAGTATTTCTGATTGCCTTTTTTGTGGATATATTGTGATTCTTCATCAGAGAAATTAATATTCTTCAACGACCAGTGGCATTGTTAGGCATTTTTGGCACCTGGGGCGAGTATTGGTAGGTGCCCCTCCAAATAGAAAATTTGAATTTAACATAGTAAGTTATAAAATAATATGTGACTCTAACCAACTCTTACATTACTGCCTTTATTCTTATTAAATTTGCACGAAATTGCTGTACTTCTGTGCTCATTGTCTTGTTCATCTGAAACTATGAATCAGCTTCAAAGATGCTGCCATAAATTCCATAGAACTTGCTGCAGCTGTTACTCATTACTTTTGCAATTCCTAAACTTACATGTAGCTCTGCTTAATAGTATGTGTTACTTCATTTTTGTCATTTTTTGATAAAAGCAAGGGCAAACAATAATGCTAACAGTTATATATACATGACAAAAATAAAGACAAATTAATTGGAATTTTAATGGACACCTTAGAGATACTCCACGGCTTTATGACTCAGTGCCATTTCTTATGCACCAAACCTGTCATAAATGATTTTATAATAATGAAGCCTGCCTTATGGCCAGCTATGGCTTTAGGTAAAGGGTATGCAGGGTCGATACTTAGAGCCTCGTGTATATTGGAAACCTAACCCTTTTGGCCTGGAAACTGCCACAGGCATAAGTTTTTTTGGTAAAATTGTAGTACATAGTATATGCCAATTACAGAAGTTTTGAAATTAAATTGGCACGGGAATTCACAAGTTTGACTTAAAATACAAACTCATATAACTGCTTTTGAGAATTTTAGATTTGACAGTGCTTGATGGGGTGGGAGTGAGGCGGTGGGGTGGGGGTGATAGAGTAATGAATAACACACTGCACACTGGGGCGCAGAACTGAGTATTCGAATTTGATACCTGACTGTCTGTATTCCTGTAAGCGTTGGTTAATTGGATGTATGATGTAATGGGCGCCTTGCATGACTGTCAACAGCTAAATTCGACTTCTGTAATGACTTGTCATCATTCGTTCATGCTGTTCTTGTAATCATGCTGCAGTTTGTTAGGTTGAAATTAAGCATAAATTATTATTATTATTGTTGTTATTGGTGTTATTTATGTTGTTGCTGTTGTTGCTGTTGCTGTTGTTGTTGTTGTTGTTGCTGTTGTTGTTGTTGTTGTTAGTAGCCCAATAGGTTCCTCTCTTGTGAAGAGTGAGATTTATTGGTGCTGAAGATTATATGCACTTACAGTCATATAATGATGTTTTGATGAAGTTTGTAGTTTAGTTTTTAGTTTGATGATCACTTATTGATAATTATGATTTAACTCGTTCTTAAGATGAATATTGAGTGGCTGTTAATGGCACACATGGTTTCAGTTATAGTTTTCTAACTTGGATTAACTGCTTAAGCCCTTAGGTACACTACTCCAAATGTGTGCTTGTGTGTATTTGTGCATATCTGTGATCATATTCCACTCATGATCAGGTTAACCAGGGACTCAAGTCTAGGTATTGCGTATTTCCTGGTGCATGTTGGTGGTCAACCTTCAGTTAATTGATCAGATTACAAGCCATGGAAAATGTTTTCTAGGCATACAGAATTTGCATAATTAGTCTTTTTACCAAGGTACTAGGGGTGAACCGAGTTTGAATTTCTTGCCAAGTCCGAGTACCAAGTATTACGAGTTCAATTTTGCCAAATCTGAGTTTCTAATATTCCAAAAAGTCTCATTCTCTTGATTTTTAGTTTGGCAGTTTGCGCAACATTTATGATTTTTTTAGTTTTGCCTTAGTTTACACTAGGAAGTTGTAACCAGTAACCACTACTGGTAGCAGTATTTGTGTTTTTAGTAAAGGTCTATTGTCATTTTGTAAATAAAGATAACAGTATTTTTGTGTGTTTAGTTAGGTCGATTGTTGTCTTGAAAATGAAGAAATTCGATATTTGTTTTCAAAACAGCAAATTGGAAAGATTAAAGCTGGGACCCATTGTTTGTTTGAGCTTGAGTAATGCCGAGTACTACGTAACTCGGGCCGAGCCGAGTTTCAGTTCACCCCTACGAGACACCCTTGAGAATCTGTTGTCCTCAGAGACTTGGTCCTGTGGTTGATGAATTCTTCGCTTTTTAAAAATAAGCAACACTTTAGATCAATTTTTTGAACTGTTGTGTAATGTATATATTAGGCAATTACATAGTGTCTTCTTCAATACAATAAAATGCAACTGTGATTTGATAATGTGCTCCTTACATTGTAACTAGTTGAGAAGTGCACTCTGAAGCCTGACATCCATTAAGAGCCATAGGCAGATTAGAAGAGATTTTCAGCTTAGCAGGAAAGAGCCTCGCCAAGAGAGTTGGGATGGGAACATTAGTAGGTAGGGACCAGAGAGTTCCAGATGAAGGCATCGGCAACAGTGAATGACCACCCGCCAAACGCAGGACATCCACTAGGAAAACAGACTTTCTGGCAGATATTGATTGCAGAGAGGAGTGGCCTTTAGCAGAGCTACAAATTGTGACCATGGAAGACAAGTCAGAGTCGGATGATGATCTGTGCGTTCCCTGTACATGAGGAGTTCCAAATAGTGGCAGTTGCTCGACCTAAAGCTTCATAAAAAATCCATCCATGTTACACTGTCTTACACTTATTGCCAGTCACACAATTCTATCTCACCCTTGTCGTATTGAATGGATCAATTTATTTTCAGATTGCAGAGAGTATATTGAGTGCAGGCTTAATAAATGAGCCTATATCTGCTTGCATGTTGTTTAATGGTCTACAATTGGGCTGTGATGCTAAAATCTGTCCTAATATCATCCAAAACTATACACAATCTCTAATTTAAGATGATCAGTAATGAACTGAAAATGTTATTCATTGCCTATCTTTTTCACCTATTGAGTACAGAGAATATGTGAACTTGGATACCCTCTTTTTTTCATTATTTTAAAATTTTGAACATCAAATTAAAGTGTTTTTCTTATGTTACAATATTTTATTTAATACAGTGCATTGTTTTGTAGAATTTGAAGCATCCAAACCTTGTGAATCTACTGGATGTATTCAAGCGCAAGAAGCGTCTTCATTTGGTATTCGAATATGTCGATCATACAGTACTTAATGAACTCGACCGACATCCAAGAGGGTAAATAATCGTAAAATGTAACCTAATTAATGTCATAATTCTAATGGCATCAGTCAGTGATCACTTTCAGTGGAACCCTTGTAAACAATCGCAGTCCATTCAAGAAGTTTTGTTGCGTCTGATAGAGAAACCAGAATTTGGGCTAGTACAGTGAATAAGCCTGCTTGGAATAGTCCCAAGTTTAGAGCTGACTAAGCCAGACTTCGTAAGTGAAGTCTGGTTTAAAATCTTATGTTTGTCTCAAAAGTAATGCAGTGTATTGCCATTCAGCAGGTGACAGCAGTTGTTGTCTGAATGTCTGCTTTCTTCCCCTTGGGTTAAGTCTGCTTACAGCATCGGGCCATTCCACTGAGACTGCTCTTTTTAAAGTGTTCTCTGATGTTGTCGATGCCATCGATTCAGGCCAACTGACGCTTTTGTCACTACTTGACATGTGTACTGCATTCGACTCAATTGACCATGACAGCAATTGTTGAGCTTGGTATGGAATCTAGCTCAGTCAGTTTGAGAAGTGAATACTAAAATAATTGGCACACACTTTTTGGCAGAGGAGGAGATGTCACCTAGACTGGTCCCCTGTGATTTTCCTCAAGTATCAGTGCTTGGCTCTCTCTTCTTTGAGCTATATATTGTCGATGTGGAGAGGATCATAGATGCACTAGACTTCCTTCACCCTGCTATGCTGATGATACACGTATCTGCTTCTTTTGTGAACCATCACAAACTTCTAAGCTGGAGCAGAGAGCATATCAAGTGCATTTCAGAGTGGATGGTATCTAACTGACTTAAAGCCCAAGGTTTTGAGGCGTGGTTTAATGACTACTTGCCGCCTGCTTGCTACCAATCAGATCTCCCCAAAGCATCTCATCCACCTGGGGTACAATCTTAACCAAATGGACCGCTGTGGTCAGTCTATCTGAATAGGCTCAAATGGACCAAGTCTCCAGGGTTGACTACTGCAATAGCCTACTTGCATTTCTACCAAGTTCTCGGCTGGATCGAATACAGGCGGTACATGTCTCGTGTATCGCCAGGCACATTCCGATCATGTCACTGATCTGCTGCGGGACAACCTATAATGGCTGCTTGTTGATCAGAGAATCATTGCCCACAATTGTGCTTAATCAACTAGATGGCACTGAATACCCCTTTCCAGATTCTATCTATTACTGCTGCATTTGGGTTGCAGACAACTGGAACAGATGATAGGTATAAGCCTCATTAGATAATCCACTACAAGGTCTGCAGTTGTCTATGAGGTTAAGTTAGTGTTGCTGGACCCACCACATTGTACTGTATTCCCAACCACTTGAAGAATATGCCATCTCTGAGACATTCAAATCACAACTCAAAACTTGTTCATTTTTACTTTCATGTGACGGCCATTGATATTTTAATTTTTGTACAGTGCCCTTTCTTCAACCTCTGCCTAGCTATGGCGCCTTATAAATTTTCGTGACCCCATGATGAAGCATGATATTTCAGCACAGTATCACCAGGTACTCAAAATGCAGTTTACAATTACTTTGCCAGTGATGCTGAGACTTGCAGGTTGGGTGTGTACTAAAATTTAGAATGCCACTTCTCTGCTAACTCCCTCACTATATCTCAGGAGCATGACCTTGTTGGTTGTTACATGGATTTCTGTATGATGTCGAGTGATCTTGCCCAGTGCAATATAACTTGCCCTTTCATTTTATCGTTGGTCCCAAATTAATAGGACACCGATCTTTGGCATGCATTCATTTGAGGTGACTGTTTCTGCCATCTGAAGTTTTATTTCTCTGCGTTTGTGTTCCAAAGCTTACTTTTGTGCCAAGTATACTTGCCCAGTAGGTTTTTGGCACAGTTCTGGAACAAATAGACTGAGAATAAATGAATCATGTGTACAACAGATTCAATTAATGTAATTGTAATGATAATGAAGTTTATTTGTTGGCTTACTCAATACCAAATGGGAACCACAGTTGTTTGTTTTAATTATTTATTTATCTTTTATTATTACCAGTACTTTATGACAAGGATTGATGCATTGAAGGCATTAAAGGCTTAATAATGATTCTTGTTCATTGCTGTCTTGAAGTATGCTAGAAACCTCTACTCTAAATAACACTAGTAATGTGCTCAATTGCTTACTGTGTGACAAGCTTTCAGTGTGTGACTATTTTACAGAAATCCACAGTTGTTGCTGGGGTATGCAAATACTTCAAATTAATTCTGTTGTCTGATCTTAATTTGCAAGACTTGATCACCTAGTTTCATGGCTTTTGACACAGTCAGCCATTTTGTTCCAGGTCTCTCTTGACTGAATTAAGACTTTAGGAATAGGCATAAAATATTTGGACTCAATTTCTGTCCTCCTCTGGGATTTTGCCCAGTGGTTTTTGTTTGTGGCAAATAAATGAGGATTAACAGTATACAATAGTAAACAACATAAAGGATTTGATACTAAACAATATTACAGCAGTTAAGATATTTAACAATATAATAAGAAACAATATAAGTTTACAGAACTTGACTAGGATAAGCAATATGCTGAAAATAGAAGACCAATTTCTGTTTTTTCCCTTTTACATTTGGTCCAAACCGTTTGGCTACATATTATAGCAGGTGTACAGAACGCTCTTTAAGTGGAAATTTAATAGTGTCATGCCATAACAGGACATGCTTCTCAAGTGGTTCAGAAGACTACCTGGATCACTTAAAACCATTAATGTGCTTGGTGGTATGGTTGTACAATGTACATCTAATTAAAGGTGAGACCAGCTACATTGATTGCCCATCGGCCATCTTTTTATTCTTTCTGATTTAACGGCTGCAATGTGCTTCTCCTTTGCTAAGACTTCCATGGTGCAGCTTAGGGCTTTTTTGGTGGTGATGGTTCCATAATTTCTTAATGGTGCCCCCCCCCCTACCTACTTTTGAGCTCAGTTAACAGGAGACAATACTGTTGCACCTCATTGCCTTTGGAGTCAACTGGTGTTTTAACTGTCATAATGTTCTCTAAGAGGTGATATATAGAGTGATAAATTACAGTTCATTGCAATTATTGTTGGTAAGCATCCAGCTTCTATTCCTTTCCAGAGCTTTTGTGAGTTATCATCCGCGCTTACATTGCTTAGTCAATAATAGAGAACAGGCAGTACAATTGTACGCTTTAACATCCGATGTTTTTCCCCAGCCAAATGTTATTGAGCTAGAATTGCTATAGGCTGCTCATACAGTCCTGAGGATTTATTATAAGTTGGCCATAAAACCTCAACCCACTGCTGCCATCAGTGGAAATGTGGGATTCTCCCACTAAGTCCATATGGTTTCCTGTCATCTGCATATTTACAAATCCAGGAGATAAGGTAGGTTACACCATTTTCTTTGCCAAAATAGTGTACCTTCCAGTTAAGTAAATCCAACTGTAGAATCTGGATCTATTTCATTTTGGAAAGAAAGTCACAACATGTGCATACCTTGGTGTGTGACACTCAATACATTTCCATGTGATAATATCCCGTATCAGAAAAATATCTTGGATGTCTAGCTATAGTCTGTTCCACTAACATACAGACCGAGTCTGAGAAGTTTTTGGTGCCTGGTTGCACTCCGTTTTCCTAAATAAAACATCTACCGGTAGTTAACTACCTGTGCATGTTACTTGAATGTTTTGTGGATAGCTATGTAAGTGGCAAGAGCATTCTCCAGAAAGTCGTGTACTGCATATCTTATCTGGGTGTACTAGGATATAGTCTGACATGATATGTCTGCTGATTGAGCTCTTATCGGATCCATTGCTTTCATGATTTGACAAAAGAGTGGGCGTCATATGCCAATTGACAGTATGTTTGAAATATTGTGTTCGACATATCGGTAGGATGGCCTATACCAGAATGATTAGACGGGTCATGCTCAGAAGAGGTTATGCTCAGAGAGCAAAAGACTTTGAAGTAGACCAAAAAGATAACAACTTGATGATGTCAGAGATTGGTGCAAACTGGATATGCAAAAGATGAATCTGCTGGCACTTAATCGAAACGAGTGAAGAAAGACAAGGAGTCATATGATTGGCACCAACAAGTAATGAGCCGATGTACTGTGTTCTAGAGGAACATTGGCGTGTTCTAAAGGATATTGTCTTTGTCTGAATGAACTTAATCTGCTCTAGTTCAAAATTAGATTGCTGGATTGCATGCAACTCTGCTTACGGGCTCCTTACAATCTTGTAGAGCATACATAATATCTGTCATGGCACATGCTCCCAGAATACTAATTGGTGCCTGTGAACTTGACTTTGATCAACATTTTATTATGTCAAACGGTTTGGCTTAAGAGCATGCATTTTTTATCTTTTAGAGTTCCAGAACCGCTCACAAAAAAGATCATATATCAGACTTTACTTGCTGTCGCCTTTTGCCATAAAAACAATGTGAGTCAAATAGAGTGTGAAATCTGAGTGCATTTTACTTTATGTATTTGTCTTTTTACTGGTCATATAAAAGCCACACTGGGACCCAGCTTATTCACCAGCATTTTTTATCAAATCAAGTCTGAAAGAGGTGGAACATTCATGCCTTAGTTACTCCTCACATGTTGGTCCATTTTATATTTGAACTTGAGTTGGGCATTTGATGCGTTATTATTGAAATTAGTGGGTTAAGATTTACCATGATTAGAAAATGTTGATGTAATAAAATTTTTAATGTGATAACATATTTTTTATCGCCACTAAATTTTAAACAGAATTAATAAGACAATAACCAAATATTAGTCTAAAGTAGATGTAGACATACACTATGATAATTGTATAACACACTAAGCTTTTAATGCACATTTGGTATAACAGAGCTGTTGGTACATGATTATATTGCAGTTATTTAGAATATAGTTAGTTCTACTGGAGGAAATTAACATACTTTGGACATGTGATGAGAAAAGAGGGAAACTGTCCAGAAAAAGAAATCATGCAAGGCCCTACACCGGGAGCAAGAAAACGAGGAAGACCAAAGACACGATGGATAGACAATGTGGAAAAATGAACCGGTAGACCACTTGACAACTTACTAAAGAAGACGAGAGACAGGAAGAGATGGAGTTGACTTGTCCATGAAGTGAGCAACCCTCGGATCGAGGATGGTTAAGACAAGACAAGACAAGACTGTCATTCCTTAATTTGTGTTGTGTATTTTTAAGTAGGAAGTGGATAGAGAGATTTAGGCACTAATAGCTTATATAATATATAGCTCACCTAGCCTATTATTAACTGTTCTATAAGTTGTGTAAGTATCTTAATTTCTTTGAGCGCTAACCTGAAGCTGGAGTTGTGCAGTAAGCGTTTGTCTCTTCTTCATTCAGTGCATTCACAGAGATGTCAAACCTGAAAACATTCTCATCACACGAAATGGCATTGTCAAACTCTGTGATTTCGGATTTGCTCGACTGCTCAGTATGTCAATAATCTTATTACTCTAAACTCACACGAGATGAATATTGTCTTAACACTTGTGATGTGCTATTAATACTCTGACTGAGCAACGGTCCCTTAGCCAGCCATCTAAAGGACAGATGGAAATTTTTTTGTTTTTTTATGGTCATAAATTGTGCATTGAAAGGAAGTCAGTTCATTATTATTGAAAAAATAGTTAATGTTTAATGTGATATAACATACAATCCATTCCTCCTATCATCTGAAGTTAACAGATTTGTTGTTTGTCTCATTGTATGTAAAACAAAACCCTTGGGTGATTCAATGTAGGTGCATTGCCCTAGCACTCATACGTTCACGACGTTGTTTGGTCATAGCTTTGAAGTTTGAATGCTATTGGATGGTCTTTTCTATATGGCTGGCTAAGGACTGGCTTATCAAAGACTTTAAATTCTGAAGTAAAATGAGCTAAGCTGTGGTTATTATGCAATCATCAATAATTTATAGTCTTAACTACATAGATGTTGATTATGATGATATTTGGTGCTTGTGCACATGGTCATGGTGGATATGGTTGTTTTAGTCATGGTGGTGTTCTTAGTGGTAGTTACGATGCTTGTCATGATGACTGATGATGACACTGACTAAGGATGATAGACGGAAGTTAACAGCGATCTTTGTTCTCTGTTGCTTTGCTTATTTTATTTAGCAGCCCCAGGAGGTGAATATACAGACTATGTGGCCACTCGATGGTATCGTTCCCCTGAGCTGTTGGTTGGTGACACCCAGTACGGTCCTCCAGTTGATACTTGGGCTATTGGATGTGTCTATGCTGAGCTTATGACGGGACAACCTTTGTGGCCTGGAAGATCAGATGTCGACCAACTGTTTCTCATTCGCAAAACGCTAGGTAATTTAACACCTGCTTATCTCAAATCACCTTCAGCTAAGTCAGTTAAATGGCCATAAGTGTGCCATTTCATGGTTCAATAAGCTGGTGCCTTGTACTTTAATTGTTTGGGGATTACGATTATGAAATGCATCACTGAAAGTTGCAATTTGTGTATAATTCATAATGAAAGGTTATCCAGTGCTTGACTTATTCTCCACACTTTATCCAATATATTTCTCAACCAGGCTTCTGAGGACTTCTGTTGTACATATATGTTTATAGAATATATTTATATATGTGTGTGTAAGTGTGGATGTATGTGTTATGTATGTATGTATGAACATATGCATATGCATACATACATGCATGGCTGGCAGTTTGGACTTTTATTGTATGAACTTGTGTTGTATTTTAGGTGACCTGCTGCCTCGACACTTGGAGATCTTCTCTCGAAATCCATTCTTCAAGGGCATGACCATTCCAGAACCAGACCCAGAAACCATGGTTTGTTCGCATTTGTACTCCACCTGTCCTCTGATATGTTGGAAGCATTTAACCTTTGTATCCAGTCAGACACAGGTTCAATTGCTGCCCCTATATTAGGTCTTCTGAAGCCAGGTCTAGTGGCTATGCCCATTATGTCAGCAGTAAACACAAGATGCTTGCCATATGAGACTTTTTACTTTTATGTGAAGTGCACCAGTTTCCAAGTTACAGACAATGATCAGTCTAGGTTAACGCTCAAATGAGTTGCCACAAGGGTTCCAGATGCAGTGGGGTTCTCTTATTTAATTGCAATACTTTCTCACGACTTAGGACTGGCTCTACCAGAGTGCAATTAGTAGCAGAGTTGACATGCTTATCAGACGCCATCTAACATGATTGGACTGTTATTTGCAATGAAGAGCCATTCTCACCAAGCAGTGCAATGTAATTTTTGCAACTGCTGGGAAGATCTCAATGCTGTGACCTTGAACCCTATCATGTCCTTGCTAGGATGTGAGTAACATGAGGTGGCTGACATGGATTGATTTGTTGGTTGTTGTTTGACAATACTGTTTCATAACAAGGATGATTTTCTTTATTCTTCTGCTTTCTGCCAGCGTACGAATAGTGGTGAAGTTGGCATTAATTGACGAATGCTTGTGACTTTCGTACTAGTTGAATTTGGTTTCTGCATGCTCAGAAAGCCAAGATGTTAAGTGATATTACAGTTTATGGTGATTAATTTGGCTGAGTGCCTGAGGTGTCGTAGATGCCTATGATTATCTGGTACACTTCAATGTTAAGTGTCTTGTTGAGATGAGTAAATGATCGTACTCTCGAGTACTGCGACTGCCGACAATCAATCGACAGTCTTCTTTAAGCTGCCTGCATTCGGTCCGTTAGTCTTCTAGCAGCAAATGAACTAGTAAACCTGGTTTTAAGGATCAAGATAATTTCTTTCTTGAGGCTTTCTTTCATTTGTCTCATGAGGCGGTGACGTTACTCGACCAGCTGTAAAACATTAATCCACTCATCTACACTGTAGGAGTGGTTTGCGTACATGTTCATATCTCCCCAAGGATGGAGTGAATGATATTTCAAGATATCTGTTCTGCTATCACTCGGTTGTTAAGTTGATCATAATATAGTACACGGACTGTACATTTTTAAGAGAGGATCAGATACAAGAATGATCTTTTAGTTCATGTACCAAGCTGCAATGAATTTTAGGTGACTTTTAACAATACCTTTAACTAGATCCAAAGTACTTACATTAGGAGTCGCTACCTACCTAACTCACAAATTGCCTGCATAATGTCACAGAACATCTGTGTTAAATGTGCCTTATAATTTAATGATAATGTAAATGTTGGGAAATTTCATGACGCCCACAACAGGGAGACCAGCTTATTCACCAGTGTTATACCAAATGAAATCTGCAGTTGCCAAGCTTCTTGTTTCATTCTAGAGCCAAGTCAAAATCCGGGGGAGGTCCAGGTGAGGATGGTAGTCGGTGATGTTGTGTGGTGGTGCAGGAGTAGAATTTTGATAAGATTGTTTGAAAAGTACACTTTTCTGACACATGTGGAAAGTAGGAGATGAGAGTGTGAGCAGGGGAGATGCAAAATTAATTAGCAAGAAGGAAGGATGAGCTAATTATCTGAGATAGTTTAGGAGTGTATTGCAAAGAGCTGCTGCAGCATAGACTAAGAAGCAGAGGCAGAGTTTCAGAGGGGATGAGACTGGAGTCTGAGATAGAGAAAGAAGAGCGAATAGACCCTGGAGGTTGTATGGTGAATAGATGTCGAATGTGAGAGAATTGAGGGGTCTGAGGGCATTGTATGTAAAAAATAAAATTTTGTAGTGTTTGCACTGAGGAACTTTTAGCCAATGAAATGATTTGAGAACAGAGGTTATATGTTGGGGTTTGGGAGTTTTGGTGACCGAGTGAGGGAAAACATTTTATTCTCACAAGAGAATGGGCAATTAAGATGTTTTAGCAGAATGAAGAGCATGAAAGAATGGATAATTGTGAAGTCTTTATGTAGAGTAGTCATTGATGAGGTGATGTTAAGTAATAAATAAGTATATTCTTTAATCAGATGTCAGCAAACGCACGACATATACAGAGAAAATTTACATAGTACTAACAAAAACATGTATATTTTTAATTAAACATAGTTCATTCAAAGGCATTGCAAACTTTATAAAATGCTGGATAATAACTGAAGGCAGGGCATGAGGAAAGTCAATGGGGATAAAGGCGCTGATATAATAATCTAATAATGAAGCCACACGGTTATTTTAAAGAGTTAGCACTTTGACCACAAGTTTGTACTATAGGCAACTGGGAAATCAATGCAGCTCATAGCTAAGGTGTTAAGCAAACGGTTGACTTTTTGGAAACTCATCAGAATATAGAGCTTATTTATGTGTGCAGGAACCACTTGAAGTCAAATTTTCAAATATCAGCACTGATGCAATGCATTTCATGAAGGTAAATATTACAGTTTGCAGCAATATTTTCTTGTGCCTATATTACGGAGACTCTTCGTTTTGTGTTCTTCATTTTCAACAACCATTCATTAGTTAGTGTGATTGAATTGTTATGATAAAATAATAATAATTTTAAGGATTATTGTAATAGTAATCACTTTGTTTTCTTGGATTTATTGTAACAATTATGTTTTCATTATTTCAACTTTGAGTAAGTAAACTACTGACAATTTAGAATCAACGAGATGATGTTTTGGTTGCTTCCATGGTAAGAAATCCACTTTGCAGGAGCAATTGAGTTAGAAGACCTGGAAACTGTGTAAATGCCAGACTAGATGGAACAATATGCACAGGAATGAGTTTTGCAGTTTGGTACCAACAACTGGAAATGCTGAATGAGGAATGATTTAAATTTCAAACTGTAGGTAAACATCTTCTGTCAAGAAATTTAGTCAAAAACACTGTGCGCATTAACTTTTATTGTTGTAAATATTGAAGCATTAATGATAATTAATTGACGCCACGTCATTGTAAATGATAATTTTTCAAATAATGATGTCACTTTAGATGCTTAGTCTTGACATTGGATTGCTTTTGCTGCGTGATGACATGACAGAGTAGATGACTGTTGGGGATTGGTAAGCATGAGTGTATGTTGACCTGACAACAGACTCAACAATCCACACAAGATGTTTTTTAATGTCTGCAATGTGAAGCTTTCCTCTTTGGCCCAAGGATTGAGGTGGTCACATGTTATGCTAAACACAGCTGCTTATGGATGCATGTTGTAATTTATGACTTGAGATTACGATTGGTAAGAGAAGTATGTAGCTGCTGGAATAATCAGCAACTTTCAAAACAGATTGTTGCTCTGAAGCCCTGAGTGATGTAGGTAGGCTTATTTAATGCAGCTCGTTTCAACAATGGCAGTATTATTCCTAGGAGTATTTCTCAGTGGACAATCTTCTTATATGGGTTACAATATTTGATTGCAGTGACAGGTCTTAATGGATATCCATGCATGTTTGAAAGGGAGTTGTCCAAGCGGTTTGCATTGTATTCAGTGTTTTCGGCATGTCCAAGAAGAAGACATACTTAAGTCCTTACCTAGAATTTTGGACGTAGCTTATTAATTATGGCGATCATAACAGACTACACAATCACAAACTTAATTTGCAATATGTACAACAGCATTTTCAAGTTCTGGCAAAAGTTTGTTATCAGATAGCTATGAAAATAGACCAAGAATCCAAGATATATTGTAAACAGAGGCACACAGCTTCAAATGCCAGACCAATCCATGAAATAATATCTCGTCAGCCTTAATTTAATGCTTGGCCTTGGCGTGTATGTGCCCGATGATAGACATATTAACATTCATTTAGGAGCTCAATGAGATGTTATTTTGCATGAAATGTTTTCATTCATTTAGGAACTTTTATGTTTGCAACTCACCATTGGAAGTTTACTTACTCCTAGCCCAAAAGTTTTGACATTTTATGACCTTCGTTGCAGCCATAAAAACGGCCAATGACGGAAATGCCAATTATATTTGCACTCCTGCTAAGAGATCTTTCAAAGCATGATCATGAATCTGAAGAGTTTCTACAGAGATATTAAATCAAATATTTATCTGTAAGCCTTTATTAGACTGAACCTTGTCATGTACTACTGTCATAGTGCCTGTCGTCATTTCAGAGTATTACCCATGTTTTAAAGATTTACAGATATCAACATTTGTTTGCTGTTTAATTGCCACCATTAAAGTGCTTTTGAGAAGCTCTTTATTTTAATATAACTGTGAATGCGATATTGCATCGCTTTTGAATTTCTTCTGTTTAGAGTTGTTTCAAACTGGATCCTGGCGATCGTCTGCCTTGCCAAGATTTAATCGAGCATCCGTATTTCATAGAGCAGAGGCGAGCAGCAGAAATGGAGGCGAGCAGCAGAAACGATGAGCAGCACATGCGAAGAGAACGTGAACGAAAACGAGAACGGATGGAGAGAACAGAGCACGAGAAGATGGCATCACGAATGATGGTAGAATTCATTTTATGACAATTCTGATGTTCTCAACTTCTCTCCTCAGCTGAAATATTTACATCTTTATGAGATTCTTGACTTCTTATTCTTGTTAGAATATTGCAGTTATTGTATGCGCATGTATGTTTCTGCAGTTTTTAATCCAAACTAGAACTAAGTTGTCAGAAACGAGGATGCCCGATAAATTGCAGCTGTTTGAGGTTTTAGAGAGAGTATTTAATCAAGTATTTACTCCAAAATCTGAAACAGTAGAGAATCGGGAAAGTTAAGAAGAGGAAGTAGGAAGTGAGAGTTCAGGATACCACAGAGGTGTAGAGTAAATGCTTGACTCAATACTGCCTCTAAAATCTCAAACACTTCTCGGGCATGGTCAAGCCAGAGGAGCTCAGATTTGACAGGCATGAAAGTTTAAGACGCATTGGCAGACTTCGTGGTTTTATGTCATCGATGCAGATGCAGTCTCATAGTGGCATTTACAACCTCCTTTAGTCTGAGTTGTATATGAAGTTTGGTATCATCAACACAAAGGTGAAAGATTTTCTATGGTTTGATGAGAAGCAATGGCTTATGGTTCATATGTATAAAGGATGACTAGCAAAGGCCAGAGGATGGACACTTGAGGGACTCAAAGAGCACAGTAGTGATGGATGAGATTAGAAAGCCAATGCAAAATATGAGTATGATTAGAAGAGGAAGATGTTGAGGAATGTGTCAGAGATGTGAATGGTCTGTATCAGTCTGAGTAGGCCACCACAGTTATCTATACATTCAAAAGCATCAGAGATACAAAGCATTTTGCAGGCAGATAGCTTTTTATGAGTGTGGCAAGTATAACAGGAAAAAGAAAATAGCAGCACTATTGTGACACCTTTGAGAGTTCTCTACACCTTTCAGTCTTTCCTAAAACTTGCTGTATAAATGTTTAATACATGAATACAGTGTCTTATTAATCGAACTACTGCATAATTTGATGGTATGTGTATCACTAAGCTGCAAGTTGAAAGCTGCTATATGAATGTATATAAAACTGCTATAAAAACGGCTATGTGGATGTTTAATAGATGCATAGTGTCATATTAATAGAACTAGTGCATAATTTTATGGTATTCATATCACTAATCTGCTCATTTGAAAACTGATTTTCAAAAACTGTGCTTGATTACAGAATTATCCCTCCAATCTTCCTGTTCTGTTTTCTACCTCACCAACACCTGGAATGTCGATGAACATGTCGCTGTCAAAAACTTTGAAGGCCTACCCGAAGATAAAGCACGGCCAGCCCATTATGCACCTACCAAATATTCAGGGTCAGGGACTCCAGCGTCATGACAACAGTCAGCAGCGAAATTAGATGCATCGTCAAGAGCATGTGCTGGGATTTTTGCACTGACTGGGTTTCTAAGGGTTTCATTGGCTACTCTTATCACTGTTGTACCAGACAATGATGAAATGTTTGGTCATAAACACAGAACAAGTGTCAATGATATCACACTGAGTGAGGGCTGCTGTCATTTCTGATATTTGTGTGGAGGTGAAAAGAATTGAAAATTGCTTAAGAATTGATCCGAGCATTGCAGATTACTTTCAAGATGTGCTGTTGTATTCGGTGGTGCACAGGAAAGGTCTTGGGATTGTAATGTGTATGAGTTGTGCTGTCTGGCTTGAGAATCAGCATTTTCTTTGCACTGTACCCGAATGGTCACTTTTGAACTTTGGGGATCGTGTTGTTGATGGAGCCAGAGGTATGATATAAATAAGAAATAATCTTACTACATCTTTTTTGAGAGACTGATTGATTGATTGATTGATTGATTGATTGATTGATTGAAAAGAAAAGTCTCATAGAAAGTCCAAAATATGAATGGATGAATGAACGACCGGATAGCATTGGCTATTATAGAGTCTTACAAGCGTATTTGTAGAGGATGTTGAACATTTGGCTCACATAGGAGGTCATTTCCAGTGAGAAATACTACTACATTATGAATGATTTTCCACTTATGTTTAGTTCTGCCATTGTGTGTTAGAACTCAGGAACTTCACCCTATGTTCCTGCTTTTCAGTGGCCAAAATCATCTCTATCTATGCAGTTTGGTGTGAATGGGAGTCCAGCTGAGATGTTTCATATATGTGGCACTCTGTATAAGTTTTCTGATCATTACCAGTATTGCATTTTAATTTATTTTAATTTATCTTTTATGGGTACTTTCATCATGGATGAAAAAAATCAAACTTCTGAAACTGATACTATAAAGTTTATTAAAAGTGTTTATAGTTACAAGTTAAGTTTTTGAAACATTTGACAAACAGGTTGCACCAAATGGCTAAAGTAATTCTCTAATTTCCAATTGGTGTTCTGCAATAACAGGAGTCGTTTTGTGTTTATGTGAAATCTTAACTTGGACAGTGTCCATGAAGTTTGGAATTACTACATTTCAGTTTAATCCATGCAATTAAATCGTCAATTGCCTTTCTGTTTCAGCAACATTGGAATAAGAATAAAAATAAGTTCCCTTATATACATTCTATGAATAACTAAACATTCCACATTCCTGTATAAGTTATGTATATAATTATGGGTTTGTGTCTAGCCATATTACCTGCCATTGAGTACTTTGACTATTATATTCCTAACTTTAACCTATTTTCAATGAAGGGGCAGCTGTGGAGCTAGGCATTCTAAACTTATGCTGCTTTAAAACGACTGATGTGTATACTCGATGTTAAAATATTGTTCTTTATCTAGTTTTAACTACTGAGAGACTTCATTATAGTGCAGACTTGAGAGGTGAGGCTAGGTCTAATAATTATTGTGCATGGTTTAAGGGGATTGAAGCAATATTGAGATGTTTCCTAGAAGTGGTACTTTACCAGTGTCAGTTACAATATGTATAATATTGTAACAAAATCCACTGTTGAACAATGTGCACTGTAATGAGGTTTCAATGTATTTTGTATTTTTCATCTTCCTTGCAATCAATGTTGTACTCTGTAAACTTTCCGTCAGTGACTTGAACTTTGAGTTGTTTATAAATCTGAATTTCTTTGTACTCAGGCACTCCAGATTAATGTTAACATGTGAAAAAACAGGTATTGATGTTATTTCTTGTCTGTTATGTGTATTGTCGCTAACAGAATAGAATAGATTCCACTCGTCAATAAGTAGAACTAGTAATTGGGCATGTCAAGTTTTGTTGTCAATTAATTCTTAGAAACTATTTCCTGTTTGTTTTCCTTCTTCCTTAAGAAATCGTATAATTAATGTGTATTATTATGAATGTTGTTGTGATTATTGTTATTTTTTACCTAAGTAACACATGCTCTCTCAGTTTTTCAAAAATTAGGGATAGCAGTTTTCTGGGATGGCTAGTCCTTGGTGTCGGACTCAGTGCCAAAAGTGCTGTGAAAGCATTATTGTTGTCGTCGACATGGCTTAAGTCAATTAATCAATCAATCAATCAAAAATACTTGATATAGCGCCCCTTCAAGATGAACCTATGCACTTAACCGACTTATGCTCGTTAGAGAAGTTCGCATGTACTGTGTAAAATTATTAAATGTATTGGTCGGCCTACATGTATTTAATATCTGAGATGGAGCATACATGCTGGGCTATAATACCTTTAGTAACCATTCCAGTAGAAGTATTTATATGCCAAATACGAATGTCAAGCAAGCTACAGGAACAGTGTGCACGCTATTGAGAGTACATGTAAGTGCTAAATAGTCCATACATTAGTCCAACTGCTTGAGACGATGGAAAGAAGTCGCTGATCAGTGTTTGTTACAGGATTCATATTGAATCATCGGACGACAGACTTCTTAGGTTTCCAGTTATTAAAGTTAAGCATCTCTATTCGTTCTGCCAGAGGTCGTTTGATATCGACGGGCGAGCGGCCCGAATGAGGTCGATGCAGTACACTATACTTTCAAAAGAATCAATAGACTTATCTTGTAGTAGCTTAACAAGGAAACATTAGAATGCCTTATAAATGTAAATCTATAGGCAAACGCGTTTTTATATACCGATCGTGTGACGTCGACACTCAAGACAAACTCAATCCATCGTTAAGACAAATATCTGATACATCATGTACGGACTACTATAAGGAGGAGCAGAGGAGACCAGATTGAAGCCTACAAGTTTATTGCTGGAAAGGAGACAGTGCAGTCGGAGAGATTTTCAGCTTGCACCAAATATTGGCTCCGCTGAATATTTATGAGCTAAATTGTATCTCTGGGCTGGGTGACATTGTATCCTTGGGCTGGAGACATTGTCTTCACTGAATATTTATGAGCTATATTGTATCTCTGGGCTGGGTGACATTGTATCCTTGGGCTGGAGACATTGTCTCCACTGAATATTTATGAGCTATATTGTATCTCTGGGCTGGGAGACATTGTATCCTTGGGCTGGGCGACATTGTCTCCGCTTAATATTTATGAGCTACATTGTATATCTACATTGTATCGGTGTGGCACAGTGGCCAATCGGTTAGAGCGGTCAACCCGTGGCGTTCAGTGTTTGCTGAGCGCGCGGGTTCGAGCCTCGTCCGGGCGTCAGTCACTGTGTAGGGACCTTGAGCAAGTCCTTCGCGCACCCTTGCTCTGCAGTATAACTGCAACTGCGCCATCGAGGCGTGTGTATGCACTTCTGAGCAAAAGATGTTGGAAGAAGGGCAGTATCAAATTTCGGTATTAATAATAATAATCTCTGGACTAGGAGACATTGTATCCTTGGGCTGGCGACATTGTCTCCACTTAATATTTATGAGCTACATTGTATCCCTGGGCTGTAGACATTGTATCTCTGGGCTATAAATAGGCCGACCGATAGGTTAGTCGGGCAGTTCGAGAGTTGACAAAAGGACCGGCGAGTGAAGAACAGTCGAATACAGTAGAGTGGAATTAAGTTAAGTTGTCGTTTGAAGTTCAGTTGTGTTGATTCGGCTTCACAGACACTGCTCTTCTCTGGATCCAGTCCATATCTCTTTTCCCGGTCTTTCTCAGTTAGGACTTCGGACACTTCATCCCAATCATATCCTCTCACCTGTGGTGTTCCACAAGGTTCTGTTCTCGACCCCTCAACACTACGCCCCTTCAGTTTGCTCATCAAATCATCCTCGGTTGACCATCACCTATACGCCGACGACACCCAGTTAGGCCTATCCATTTCTTTCTCTCCAACCAGCTTCTCCAACTCCATTGATCATCTTCTCCATGTGGTCGCCAAAATCTCATCCTGGATGACCTCGTATCTCTCATGCCTAAACCCCTCGCAAAGCCGAATTCATTCTGATTGGCCTTCGGGATAAAAGTCGGAGGAAGATGGGTCAAGGCGTTGAGGTTTGCAGATGACCAAGCAATGTTGGGGAGGAGCCGGAAAGGTCTACAGACATTGATGGATAGACTGAACATAATATCATCTGAATACGGAATGAAAGTGAACATCAAGGAAGACGAAGGTAGGCCTACTGAAGATAAGTAAATGAAAGGAGACTGTAGTCAGAATACAAATTGGAGGAAAGAAATAGAACAGATGAAAGAATTTTTTTGCCTAGCGAGTGTGAAAACGACAGATGCCAAATGTCACAGGGAAATTAGAAGAAGGATTGCAATAGGAAAAGAGGCATTTTCAAGAAGGAGTGAACTTATGAGAAGAAAACTAAACAGGAATCTGCCTTCGTTTCTTTGTTCCCTTCGGTTCCCTTGGTTCTCTAGCTCCGCCCATCTGTTCTTTTAGCTCTTAGTGGCGCCATCGATTCTGCCCCGTTTCTTTTGGTTCCCCGGTTCTCTTCCTGTAGCCTAAGTGGCTCTTGGCCTAAGGTCTAGCGGTTCTGGCCTAATTGGTTCTTGGCCTGTGGCCTAAGTGGTTATGGCTTAGCGGTTCTTCGGTTCCTGGCCTATGGCTTAATGCATGGTTCTCTGCCTGTAGCCTAAGTGGTTCTTGGCCTATGGCCTAGCGGTTCTTGGTCTAGCGGTTCTGACATAATTGGTTTTTGGCCACTGGTCTAAGTAGTTCTGTCCTCTCACACAGAAGGTCGTCGGGTAGGCCTACGAAGCCTACGCTCTACGGCTATAGGCAAATGTGGTTGACTCGGTCTACTTATACTTAAAGTAGGTACTGCTTAGGGCCTACTGTAATATGATTAATGACTATAGAGCATTCCAGAAACACTAGTTATTACTACATTAGCAGTGATATTCAACGCAGGTGTATTATTTCCCACTTCTCGAACCTTTTTGAAGATGTAATGAGCTGCCAATCACGTGACTACGATGATCAAAATAGAACTCCATACTGTTGTTGTTTATGTCGGAAAGTGCACGAAGAGAATTTCTATTCTTTCTTGCCGTCAGAGTTTTGGAACTTTGAAACTTAGAATCAATAATAGTTCGAGTCAACATTTTAATATTTCCGCAAATGCTTAGTACAAAAAATTAATATTGTCACACAAACTAAATTAATTGAAAGGCGTTGAGCTGAGTGGCCTGCTTTCTCATCTAATGTTTAAGTGTTTCGTTGTCAAGTTTAGTTCCTGAGAGTCTCATTTCATCCATTTCTTGTGATATTTGATCTCCCTGATGATTATTTTCGATTATTTTTTTCTTGTCTGAAATACATAATTATGGCGACCTTCGTACGAAATTAATTCTTTCACAGCTAGCGTATGATCTTTCATTTGATACCAGGGCATAACTGATTGCAATTCCATGAACAGTGGGCAGTAGTAGCATCCTGGTGCATTGTCTCTCTGTCGGTCTGCCTGCCTGGATGTGTGTCTATATGTGTCTATATGTGTGTCTGCCCATGTTCGTATATCTGTCTGTCTATCTGTCTGTCTGCCTGTCTGTCTGCCTGTGTGTGTCTGTCTATGTGTGCGTATCTGTATGTCTCTCTGCCTGTCTGTGTGTGTCTGTCTGTGTGTGTCTGTCTATATTGTGTACTGTATATCTGTTTGCCTGTCTGTCTGTGGGTCTGTTTATGTGTGAATATCTGTCTGTCTGTCTGTCTGTCTGTCTGTCTGTCTGTCTGTCTGTCTGTCTGTCTGTCTGTCTGTCTGTCTGTCTGTCTGTCCAAGCAATAATAAATGTATAGATATATATCTGTGCTTGTGTCTCTCCGCTTGTTTGTCTATCTATCTTTGTGTGTCCGTGTGTGTGTCTGTCCATACGTCTGCCTGTTTGTCTGGTGGCTGGATGGTTGCCAGACTGACTGTCTGTTACATCGCCAACATGCGATTCATTGTTCTTTGAAGCAAATGGAAACCGTAAATCCAGTGTAGTGTCGGGTGCGGTTCGAGTATCCAACCCCGTCGACCGCTGAGCTCTTAATGAATACGAGACGACGTTAATGAGTTCGTGTTCCTCTGGCTTCGTAAACCCAATCTAAGGAGGTGGCGGGGCGTCTGATCAGCGGGATGCGGCGTCTGCTACGAAACCGATTCACGCAATCAGAAGCTTGACTTCACTCCGAAAAGCGAATGGAATCTATTTATGGACTGCTTTCAGTCAGTATGTCAACTGGAAGCCAGCCATTCACAATCTGTTAACAGTGTGTTTCTGCTTCATTTCGGTGGGTAATAGGCCTACCTACAGTACCTATAGCCTACTGGGTGTGATATTAGAGATAGCCTATACCGGTTATGCGCGGGAGCGAAACAATTCTAGATACATGCATTTTACATTTTACAAACTTTACCAGCAATTGCAGACTGCTTGATTGGGACCTAGCTGACGATACAATAGGTCACCACCAAATTATTTTTGTTATATGGAGATAATTATAGTCTATATCTAATCGCTTACTTTGGCTGCATTTTATTACAAGCCGTCCGCTCGCAAATTGCTCGTGTCTTTGTTGTACATGTAGGCCTCACAATTATTGCGTCCGAGTTGGCTACGCTTCCCTGATGCTATTCAAGTCAACCGCGTGAAATATTCTTTGGTGGCGGTAGCCATATTTTGTACTAACAGCGAAAACTTAAGCTTTCCATTTGCTTCTCACGAGAGCCATCAGATTTGGACAACTAAAAGATTTCATCAAATCAATCATCTCTTACCAAGAATATTGTGGTCGTAGTTTGCCTGCTTTCCCATTGCTCACAATGCAATTGAACCATTGGAACGCATGTGTTCCAATAATTAACTCTTCTTCGGAACGTCAGTTCGGTAACGACAACTAAGTCATGACTCTTATTTAGAATTACTTATTACAGTGTGTTTGCTGTCCGCTTGTAATCAGCTTTACACCAACGACATGGGAGTAATAAGCGATGAGCATTGGAAATGGGACGAAGTGTTGAAATCGGAGAGGATGGGCAGGTGAGGAATGAATGAGAGGGAGGTGGAGAAAAATTTTGAGGGTAGTGAAGGGGAGGAGGGAAAGATGAGGGGATTAGCATGGGAATTGAATGAGAATACAATGGATAATAATAGACAACAGAAGGAGAGGATCCATGAGAACAGAAAGAAAGAGGAAGAGATGAGAGAGAGAGAGAGAGAGAGAGAGAGAGAGAGAGAGAGGAGAGAGAGAGAGAGAGAGAGAGAGAGAGAGAGAGAGTGTGTGTGTGTGACGGAAAGAGACAGAGAGAGACAGGGCGTTCGTTTTCTGGGTAGGCGAGTAGTCGGTCGTCTTAGATCTGAGAATAGGAATTGAAGAAACAAGGATGAGATATGCAGTGATATTTCATCGAGAAGAGGGACTTATTTTAAGATTATCTAACGGTCCACTTTGTTTGACCTGAGGTATGCCTAATTGATAGCTTCAGAATCGTTTCAAGCTTGCGGGTTTCTGGCGCTCTAACTTAAAGCAGTCAGAATTCTGGGGGACATTAATAATTGTTTGTATTCACCATTAAAGGGTTGAACCCTCCCCTATGAGAGATTCATTCAAGTCTGTAGAAGATATATTTATCATTAAAGGAGTAGATATAGTAATACTATCAAATAGCTTGCAGTTGCATTTAATTGTATTAACATACAGTGCTGTCAAATGTGCAATTACAATTAGATATGTCATTGTATTTTCTTATATTTTTTAGTATCTGTGATCAGCAATTAATATTGACAATAAATTCGCATGCTGCATAACACATAACATAATGTGCATCCATGCACATAACATAATTTTAGCAAAGTAGTTTAAAAAGTAGCTACCTACTTAGCTGGTAGTTACCAAACTAGTTATAACTACTTTTCTTCTAAAATAGCTAAATAGCAGTTATAACTAGGGCCTACTTATGTTGAAAGTAGCTAGGAAGTAGCTTTAACTACTCTTCAAGTAGTTGGTGCCCATCACTGGTAATTAACATGCCTAAGCAGCCTTTTCTTACATGCAAGACAATATAAAATGTCTCTCATTACTATAGTACCTGTCATTCACTGCAA
Source organism: Bimastos eiseni (assembly GCA_959347315.1). Classification (NCBI taxonomy): domain Eukaryota; kingdom Metazoa; phylum Annelida; class Clitellata; order Crassiclitellata; family Lumbricidae; genus Bimastos; species Bimastos eiseni. The sequence continues at coordinate 19,608,290 of OY365807.1, forward strand.
GTAGTCATAACAATACGATTAGACCAATTAAAATAATAGTAATAATATTAATGATAATTGTGGTCATCGTCATTTCAATAGGCCTAATCATTTAAAAAACAGCAATAACAATATGTGTTTGCTGGTTTGCCATCCATTGTTTTTATGAAGAACTACATGCAGCCACAATTCTAACTTCACCCAAGTAAGTGAAATCGGGTTAAGCCTACGACAGAATTGTTTCAATGGGCAAAGCGATTTACCCCATTGGACGAAAATACATTATGTTGATAGAGACGGACTAGCAGTCACAGATGTTGACTAATAGGGCCTATAATCTACCTCCCGCGATTTGACGAGAAATGTAATCAACCGGAGAAGATGAAGTAATTAATTGTAACGAACCTTCATTCTTTTCCATCATAGGCATGTGGACGTACCGCGTATAGATCAGTTTCAGCGTTGAAATGAGTCTGCCTCTGCCTTTGCGTTTGCTATTGACATAGGCGGAGAGTTGGTCTTCTGGGTTTGAGGGACAGGTCTAAAAATTCATTCCACATTTCACAAATATGGACGCAGCGAAAAAGGATAAACAGTGCGGATTTGTATAACATTTATGAGGTATCTATGAAATCTTTGGGGGCATTTATATATATATTCAACCCCATCTCCGAATGAAATATCTGATGAGACCGCCCCCTTCTCACAATTGGGTCAGCGTCCAGGCCCGTAGCCAAGAGGATGCGAAAGGTGATATCATCATGATCGTCGTCGTCGTCATCATCATGATCGTCTCGTCGTCTTCATCATCATCATCATCATCAAGTTGGATTGGTAATAAATATACTTTCGCAAGTCTGCGGTTACACACATATTCAACCGCTACATAGGGAGGGGCAATTGTCCGGGGCAATTGTCCTACACTCCCTGTACCATAGAATTCGACGGGTTAGGAAAGGACGTAGTCACGTAGGCCTACACATATGGTCCGAAGTCCTACGACCGGCTATAAGGAATTCGTACACGCCGTCCATGCTGTATACAATCGTTAAACATGCGTTTCTATTGTGTTTCTATTGTGTTTCTATTGTCTGCTTACTCTGTGAACCGACTTTGAAGTACGTCGCTGATGAATGAGATTTAACATCAGCGCCAAGATTTGGCGTCAAGGGTTATAAAAGAATTGGTATTGCCAGTTAACTTTTTCTAGACTTGCTGTCTTCCCCTGTAGAGGTAAATTGGTTTACCTAGATTATTAAGTCTGTCCAACGCATGAGTATAGAATTATTGGATATAAACAGTGATGTATGCAAGACTTGAAACTTCAAGACCAAGACGAGACCGAGACAGTGAGGTACTAAGACCGAGACCGAGCCAGCACCGTCGTCACACACGATGTTTCGAAAGACGCCACCGTCGCTCACGGGACCCGACTGACCGCCTGGCTTGGGTCACTCAACTGCGGTCACTACATCGTCTTTATCGTCACAAAGAGGCCGAGTTCTGGGAGCACTTCGTCGCTCGAAATAAAAAGAACCCGAAACGTCTCTGGTCTTCCATCTCGGGCCTCCTCGGTCATGCCTCCCGCTCGCCTGCCTCTCCAGTCTTCTCTGCCGACGACTTCCTCAAGATGGTGACAGAGAAAATCGCAAGTCTGCGAGCCTCAACTTTCGATGCTTCTCCACCTCACTTCTCTATTGCTGAATCGAAGTTCGGTGACTTTCACCCCATCTCCGAGGATGAACTTCGTCGAGTTCTCAGTTCTTCAAGCGAGAAGTCCTGTGAACTGGATCCGCTCCCTCCATACATCCTTATCAACGTCTTAGATGATATTGCCCCATTTTTAGTATACATGTTCAATAGGTCTCTTACCGAGGGTCACCTCCCTGCATCTCAAAAATGGGCTCTTGTCTTCCCTTCCCTTAAGAAACCTAACCTTGATACGAATCTCTGTCAAAACTACAGACAAATCTCTAACCGTTCTTTTCTCTCTAAAACTCTTGAAAGACTTGTTTCAATTCAGCTTCTACCTTATCTTGAACAGTCTGGGCTCTTGCCCTCCAGCTAATCTGGATTCAGAAGTCACCATTCTACGGACACTGCACTCCTGTCTCTCCTCTCTGACATCTACTCAGCCATTGATAAGTCGCACCTATCCCTTCTGGCCCTTTTCGATGTTTCCTCAGCCTTCGATATGGTTGATCACGATATCTTGCTGCAGTGTCTTGAACTATCTTGCAGCCTTTGTGGACCCCCTCTTGCCTGGTTCAAATCTTATCTTTCAGATCGTTCCCAGATGGTTGTCCTTGGCGATTCTAGAATGGCCTGAATTGGAGTTGAGTTTGGGGCCCCACAGGGCTCAGTCCTCGGCCCCATCCTCTACCTACTCTATACAGCCGACATTCCATCCTTATTCACAAAATACCTAGCCACTGGCCATCTCTATGCTGGCGATGTCCAAGTCTCTGTACATGGTCATCCCGCTGAGCAGCTCTCTCTTGTTGGATCAATCTATTCATTGTCACATGATCTCCACTCATGGATGTCGGCCAACCGACTTAACCTAAACTCCTCTAAAACCCAACTGATCTAGTTTGGAACAAAACAGCAGCTCCTTAAGCACAATCTCCCACTTCTCACGGCAATGTATCCTGATGTCACATTTGCATCCAGTGTCCGTGACCTTGGTGTCACGCTTGATAGCACCCTGTCCTTCTCAGAGCCCCTCTTGCAGTTGACGCGCTCATGCTACTATCACCTGAGGCGTCTGAGAGCTATCAGAAGATCTGTATCCTCTCCTGTATTCACACCAATAGTCCATGCCTTCATCTGCTGTCGCATTGACTACTGCAATTCACTATTTTCTGGCCTTCCCAAGGCACGCTTATCTTCCCTGCAGTCTGTTATGAACTCTGCAGCCAGACTCATTGCTCGTCTCCCTCGCTACTCCCACATTTCTACCTACAAGACCGACGTCCTACACTGGCTTCCAATTTTCTCTAGCATCTAATACAAGGTACTCCCTTTGTCCTTAGAACTCAACAGGGTAAAGCTCCTAAATATCTCTGCGACTTAATGCGAAAGCCTCTGTCTGCTGTCTCCTCCCGCCCTCTCCGGTCTGCGGATCGACTTGATCTTCTTGTTCCACGGGCAAGGACTGCTATAATTCAACACCGTGCTTTTGCCATTGTGGGCCCTTCTATGTGGAATGACGCGCTCATGACCTGCCCCCTATTATCCGTAGCAAGCTTTTAATCGGGTTCCACCCTCATCCCTTCGCTGCTTGAAGACTTTCGTATTTCCTCGGGGCTGTCACGCTGAGAGCGCTTCTGAATAGCCAGTACTGAAAGAAGCGCTATATAAATAACCAGATACTATACGATACGGTACTAGACTCAAGACCGTACGATACAGTACGAGACAGTAAAAGACAAGTGGTCCTTTAAAAAAAATGCTGTAAAATACCAATGTATCAGTTTTCGGGAATAAGGTTTATTCGTAATTTCAATTTGAAACTTATAATTTGTACATGTATAGTACCAATTCATGAGAACAGTTTTTATATTGCCGCAAGATTTTAAGACAGGTAACGCGAAACTTATCGAGATTTCTTGTTCGAGACAGAACAAGACTTTCACTTCAAGACAGTTTCTAAAAATTCGAGACACTACCTCGAGACCGAGACAGCAGGTTTCCGAGACCGAGACACTAAAAAACTGTCTCGAGACGTCTCGAGACCGAGACACTATCTCAAGGCCATACAATTCCGGTGCACACTGAGCGTTACGGGCTGATCGCTCTAACCGATCGGCCACTGCGTCACATAAATTTTCACTGTGTTATAGCTAGCGATTGGTAGTTTTCTTATTTACTAATTAGCTGCTTTGGTTGATTTGTGGCGCACAACGACTTGATGAGCTTTGATAGCTGAACTGATCGTAATTGGGCTTTCAAGACTGAATGGAGTGGTAGAGACGCCATCTGGGGAGAACCAAGTGGAGCAAGTTTCAGTAACAGAAAAGTGGGTGCACAACGGTGGTGAAGAATGCTAGCATCCAGAGGTGTAACAAGGTTTTGAAAAGTGGGGAACATAATTGAAAAATGAGTGCGCGAAGCGGAAAATTTTGTTTTGCTCCCCCCACTTTTTGAATTTTGCCCCCAGAAATTTGCAGAAATGGGGGAGGGGGCAATTATCTTAACAGAAGTCATCTTAAAAAGCCATTGTAGAAACATAAAGAAAACCGATTTGGGGAGCACATAGGGGTCACTGAGCACTAAAACTGGGCTTTGCCCCCAAGTTTTGAAACGGGGGCCGGTGCTCTATGTCCCCCCGCTTGTTACACCCCTGGTAACATCACCGCTACTACAAAAAGAATCTAGCATAAGATTAGAGTATGCAATGAGACAAGAAGCGGTGCATCTACAAACTACAACAATATCGTGACAGGAGAAATATAATCGAAATCTGTTCACCGAAAATTTTTTTTCAATTTCTCTGAGTTAGGCGGAATGAAATTCACCGACTTACCACAGCAGAATGTTCATTGGTTTCTCTGAAATTCGCAAGATGTCAGTCGAATTATATTTTTCTAGATCTCATTATTATGCCTATGCCTTCAATTGGCATTTAAATTGACGGTTAGTGCAGGTAGGAAGTTGCAGTTTAACGACACTGTGTGATAGCAAAGAGCATTAGCGTCGCCCTCCTACTTTATTCAGGCTTGGGACTGACACTGTCTGAGTTCTTGCAGCAGAGGAGTTTATAAGCGTACCTATATTATTTTCACAGCTATATATCTAGGCACCCGTGAGTTATGCGGAAAAAAAATTTAATTTTGCGAAATCGCCTAATTGCATTAACCACGAGTCCTAGTCATCAGCAATTACGTCATCTACGTCAGTAATCTATAGCCCTATAGGCTAATGATTGCATGGACAAGCCAATTATAGTTTAAACGGACCTAAATTTCCGAACTTTATGCAATTATTTGCGAAAACCACCAGTTTTTGCGAAGATATGCGAAATCACATAGGCCACGGGGCCCTATATGTAGGCCATTGTAATTACGCTTTTTAAAGGTGTCTATATATTGACCAATATTTCTTACTGATGAGTTGAAAGCATATAGCGATCAACCTCGACCGATACTGAGAGGGAGCGAGCATTTGTAGTTTTTTGTGAGCAAACAGCAAACGATAAGTCACGAGTTTAATTCGATAATCTCAAAGGCATATAGGTCCTATATCCAAATTTTTACAAATATAAATAGCTACTCTATTGACAATTTCAATATGTATTACTTATGTAATCATCATTAGGAATTATCGTATGTATGTTTGACACGTGATCACATTGTCAAATGATGAGCCAAGTTGCGAACGGATAGCCATGAAAGTAGGTCAGTGGCTTGTCTTCACTTCATTGAAAAAATTGCTAATTCTGCAAACCCTAGCGGGCCACTTAAAATCCACCCGCGTGTTAGACAGCCTGGCCTTACAGTCAAACTCTACCGTTCCAGCTTCAGCTTTGTAACAACATGTGTTTTTGGCTGATCGGAGCTTTCATTTAACTTTCTAGCAAACAGTTGAATGCCCACTCCAGAGATTCCACGGAAGGGAATCTTACGAACCAGTACGGCTGGAATGTCGTAGGCTAACGCTGCTCTTTTTTGTTAGAATTTCTCCCTCAGTGTCACGTAATCGTGGAGAATGTTTGTATCAGGTATTAGGCTGACAACTAAACGCTTTAATCTTAGCCAATTGGTCAATAACCGATATCGAAAAATTCACGTCGTGCCTTATAAATGGTTTTTTTGAACTACGAAAAAAGGTTTTCAATGAGGCGAATCTAATTGAGGTGAATAACTGTTAAAATTCGATCACATACGGAAGAGTTACTTCAAAACATGAATGCATTTAAATTAATACAATTATAAGTATAGATATCTATCATATAAAACACACATAAGCACAGATCTACTTGATTTTCTTTTACGCCTATGTAATCAATGGTAAATCAGCCACTAGCGACACCTAGCGACCATTCTATTCTTAGCTACCGACGCCGTGGATAGACAATGACGTCCAGAGCTATTTATAACTCTGATGATGTAAAGATACAATCAACTTGCGCGGTAAACGCCTTTGCATTCGTTTGAGCTATACACGTATTACGCCTTCGCCATGAGAAGTGCGAGACGAGTGAAGAAATAGTTAAACATATAATTGTAAAGTTAATTGTAATTGTAATGGAGCATTTATATAGCGCCACTCTTGCAAATCAGAGGCGCTCATGACTCAACACAAAGCTAAACAAGGCTAAACAGAGAAAAACAGTGTTGTATGCAAGGCTTGAAATTTCAAGACCAATACGAGACCGAGACAGTGAGGTGCCGAGACCGAGACCGAGACAGTGAGATATCAAGACCGAGACACTAGACTCAAAACAGTACGAGACAGTATAGACAAGTAATCCTATAAAAGAATGCTGTAAAAATGCTAGTATATCAGTTTTCGGGAATAAGGTTTATTCGTAATTTCAATTTGAAACTTATAATGTATACATGTATAGTACCAATTCCTGAGAACGGTTTTTATATTGCCGTAAGATTTTAAGACAGTTAACGCGAAACTTATTGAGATCTCTTGTTCGAGACAGAACAAGACTTTCACTTCAAGACAATTTCTAAAAATTCGTGACACTACCTCGAGACCGAGACAGCAGGTTTCCAAGACCGAGACCTAGATCGAGACACTAAAAAACTGTCTCGAGGCGTCTCGAGACCGAGACACTATCTCGAGACCCTACAACTCTGGATATAAACCATTTGTGGAGGTGCCTCATATGCCATTACAATGATTACTTGTTCGGCATCTAGAACCAGTGGTTCAAGGAATGTTTCTTTCCAGAATTATTCACCATCTCAATCTGAGAGGCCGTAAGTTACAGTCTTCTAACATTCAAAATTTTGACAGCCATCAAGTATTGGGGCATTGGTCTATTTTAGTCATCTGACGTAGACTCTATCGGGCTATACGTTATCAACAAGACTTCCTGTTTTCAAACGACTAATTTAGACACAGCCATCAATATATATATATTCGATGCAGTCTGTAGATCTATAAGACAAACCAGAAATTCTGCAGGTTAACGTTGAGTGCAGTTTTCGATGCTTTTCATCCTATATAGAATAATTGTTTGTTACCCAGGAACATGGGAAAGAGTGAACGAGGTTTGGTGAGAAGCAGTATTAACATCATGCTGTGCCTCATATAACCGTGCAGCACGTCGGTACATTGGGTAACACATTCCAATAGTGTGTGTGCAAAACTGCATGCATGTAAGTAATCCAACGATTGTCTGTCTGAGCCTACTGTTCGAGGAAACTCTACACAACGGCCCCGCACATGTTGTTCGCACGCACTTGTCTCACCTCAGATTCAGATCTAGAGCCTAGGCCTTCTTATCTTACGCGTAACAAGTGCAACTAATTAAAGGGAATGTGTGCATTGGTGATTAGTAATAAATTCATTGTAGGCTATTCCTTTACATAGAGACAACTATAATCATGCTAAAAAAAACACACAGGCATTACCCCAAGGAGGGTCGTTAGCTTCGAAAGTTCGTGTTTATAATTGCCGTTGCCTGATAAACTATATAGGGATGGGCCTAGGCTATGTATCCCATCAAGGAACAAATAAGCTACTTTTGTATAATTTTAACTATTAAGCCAAGAACTTATTGAAAGGTGTAGTGTAGCCCATCAGTCAGTTATCCTATACGGTTTCATGCAAAGCTATAGACTGACATTTATCCAATAGGGGTGGCCTACAAGTGATCCTAAATATATCGACCTAGGCTAAAGAAATGGCTTAAGATTATGCAATCGGAAATCATAAGCACTCATGATACAGATAATTGGCGAGCGCAGCTGCTGATCTGTTGGTGGGGCATTGAATGGTGGATCCTGATGAAAAATGCAATGTTCTCTTTTTCATAAGCGACCATGCGGAAAATTACGCAACAACAAATTGACCTCTATAGAGTCGCAGTGAAGGAGATAAAGAATAAATAGGATGTACATCCCCTCTTGAGTGGGTTCATGTCCCAAAGCCCCGCTGTGCCGACGCCTTTGAACGAAAATTTTTATAGGCCTGACGTGTATCATATTCGCTAAATCAGAGAATGGAGTCTCTGGAACTTCAACCAATCAGCATGCACATTGTAGTATGCGGTGGTTATAATCGGTTCCCGACATTCTGCTTGACTCCTCGGCTTTCGAAGAGCAGAAAAATGGCCAGTGCAGTTATAATTGAGGCGAATACCATAAGCTATCTCGATCGGTATAACCGGAGGACGGACTATAGCGTGGTAGGCGCCGTCGTTTAAACTATTGCAGTAATCGTTGAGGTTGTATTGCTCGTACCAATGTTCACCGATTTCAAAGTTTCGGAGTAATAATGGTTCGTCATGCAGACCTGTGCTTGCGGTCATTCAGCATATATGAGCCAGGCTCTCCGAAGTATGAAGTGTAGCCGACATTGATGTTACGGGGTAAGACCAACATCCAACCATATAAAAAATTATGAGTGTTAAAACAGCGGTCGTTCAACCGTCGTTGAGTTCTGTGATTTTCATTCAGTGGTCACTGAAATAAATTACAGGTCGTTGCACTATACTCTATCCTCGGACAGACCTCCCCGGATTTTTACCTGGCACCGGAACAAACACAGCAGTTTGACCATTTAGTACCTAATTTCATAGGCTTATTGCGGAGTCGGCGGTTAAGCCTACGTGGCTTTTGTGAGCGCTGAGAAATTTACGAGGATTTATATCATTGGTCTGTAATTTATTATTCTCTACAGGCCTATAATATATCCCAGGTTAAGGTAATCAATTAAAAATATGCAATGCTACAATATCATAGGCCTACAACTGAAAATTTATAGCGCGCTTCAACTATAATTTTATGTTTAAATTCTTAGCAATCGCACAATGCGAATGGATGAGATTCTAATTTGGATTTAAACTGTGCAACAGATGTGTGGCCTTAATGGCGAATTGAAGTTGAAGGGTTCTGAGACCGAGAAGACACGATTTACAAACTGAGGGAAGTGCGATACAATTCTGGTCGTCAGAAATTAAAATGGTATAAGACCTGAATCGCGTCAGAGAACAACAAGAATAGCTTCTTCGAACATATCGATCAAACGAGCTATAGAGCTGAATATCCTGAAGATTGTTTATTTGGATATTATCTATTTTCTGGTGCCGAATGCGGGACACATCGCTACTATAGGCATAGGGCCTGTGCTAATTTTGCAGGCTTCTTCGTGCTCAATTCTTCGGTGGAGATTTTCCTCTGACCTAAGTTTGGGGTTGTTAGATTCTGACTTCGTCGACGCCCGATATATCTGCTGTAGCCACGCCGTGTAGATATTTAAATGCTGGTACACGATTCCAGTGTTTAGATATCTCGGCTGCCTATTCGCTGGGTGTTCCCACTTATTTCACAGCCAATTGCAACGCTAGATCATTTACCCGCTCGGCAGTGGATGGCCAAGGTTATTTTGTGGCGGTAGTCAAATATCTCCGTCCCTTGGAATCTTTAGTAGCCTATTTAGTAGGGTGACGCTGCCACCACACCCAACCCCGATGGAGATTTCGTTGTTGATCCGCGGCTGATTATTCGCATTGTGTTCCCATTTATTTCGCAGCCAATTGCCACGATGGAGACAGTAGTCCCACTCTTCATCATCCCCTGGATTGCAACGAATCTCTGCCGTAGCCTACCCCAAACTTACTTGTGGGCGTTCAGACATATATTGCTAATGTATTGTGATAGTTAATCACTTTGTAGTGTGTAATCCACTGATGTACTATCTACAGTAAAATTACCCATACTTTGTATGGCACTCAGTAAATAATGAATATATCCGACGTTAAAACGTTTCAGCGACTGCATCTAGGGGCCTACTGATATTAAATCGTCAATTACTTTCTAATAGTGAATACAGAAATGATGCACTGAAGCATTCTGGTCATCTGATGTTTATCTAAGTCAAATTGAAAAGCCAAACAATATTTCCTAGTTTTAAAAATCATTTTTGAGAGTAGGCCCTAGCCTAGCTCTTTCATTATCAGCCGTAGCGTCGTTTACGTCTTTGATTTTGATCTTGGTAATAATTTATTGTAATCTCGAGCAACGTTATTAAATACATGTAAGTAAGTAAGTGAATGGCTGTTGCTTGCATCGGGCAAGCGCACAGCCGTACATATACAAAATGATAGCATGTTATATGTGAAAGTATATATAATTATATAGCGTGAGAAGATTATAAAGTCACTCATGCACGGCTAAGTATAATTAAAGATCGATTTTAAATAAAACTACTTTTAGACAGTTTAGACTTAACAACGGGTAAGAACTGTAGGTGTGCTATAGGAACGTTGCCTTGGTGGCAAATTATTCATAAGCAGTCTGCGCTAATAACTAGATGATCGAATGAGTATACTGAATATTTACCGGATTTTCGGCCTCAGCCAACTCAGCTCGCCGAGACATTGCTCAAGAGTCGGTCACTGAGTACAAACGCAGGTTGAGATGTTGATGTCCCATTTTTCGATTGCTGATGTCTCATTTGCACTTCAGTCGAGAGATCTACAAACCACCACTTTACTCTTCTGATGAGTTTCTATATCAAGCAGTCTTACTAATGAGTAATAACCGTTGTCTGTATAGCTTTCAAAAGTCATTCATCCGGTTAGACGCAACAGATTAGATCAACGTGTGTATATTGCTAAGTCTGGTATATTTTTTGAAATTTTCCAGATCTGTAGTTACAAGCAGGGCCTACAACGATTTCATCACGAGTTACCAGAGGCTCTGTCTTGTCAACTCTTCGAAATAACGGAATGTTGCAATGACTGACAAACAGATGGCACCTCTAATCTAATAGAGGGGCGCTTCTAAACTCTTCAAGTTACCCTATGCTCCTCAGCTGTCCTTATTCTGTGTGACTAGTCTTTTATTTATGGTGCTATACAATTGCAAAACAACATATCAATGCGTCACGATACATAGCGCTGTATTAATAAGGCATCGCTAGGAAAGACGACTTGCCTAAGGCGGTTTTGTTTATAAGACTAAGTTCAGCTGTTTGATGAGTTTGACATGGCTATATTTCGCAAAGGCCTTGACCTAAATGCCCCGTCATTCCACTTCCTGTCCTTGTGCTGGGAAGCCATCTCTTCCCTGCGTTGGAGAACCCACTCTTCCGTATCACGGATTCTCCTCATCCTCCTCCTCATGCTCATCCATCCATCGTCTACATCTAACCCGACGTCCTGCCTCTCCATCCAGGCCAACTGCGTCCAGAGGCGTGGCTGTGCCAGCGCTCTTCACCACTACCTCATCAGCTGCGCATATCTAATCAGCGGTCAAAGCACTGACCAGTGTTCAGTTCGTTGCCAGAGAGCGTTGGTGACACTCGTCAGCGCCACAATGGAAGACCCATCGACACAGCACCCGCATCCTGCTGCTGCAGGGTGGTCGTTCTCTTCGTCAGCCCCACCATCCACACAAAACCATCACCATCCTGCAGGGTGGCCGTTGCCGTCTTTCATGTCGTGCGCCTGCGGTGAGAATGCCCTGTGTCGGTCGCAGCGCGCCAGGCTCGACTGCTGCCTCGATGGGGTGACGAGCGCCCTGCGTGCCGTAGACGACGAGGCTGCGTCCGTGCCCTGCTCTCTGGCTGAGCAGATCTGCCGTGCAGACACGTCCTGTCTGACGGCCATCGAATTCTACGGACGCAACTGCGGATACCTCCTCCAGACGAACGGCGGTGATGGTGGCGGTGGGGACAGGTGTCTGTCGAGGTGCCGCAACAGCGTCCGAGTGCTGTACCGCCAACGTCATGCGTTGAAGCTGAGGTCATGCCACTGCGATGGAACGGAGGACTACGACTGTCGGATGCTTCAGAGTCGTACGCAACAGCTTTGCGTCGACGGTGAAGGAAGTTCACGAAGGTCAACAAAACGACTGACAGCCAGAAAAAAAGCTAAACATCGCTCAAACGTTACGATCGTCCAACGACCGTTTAGGCCCACGTATTTTACGAATGGAGTCATTCCACTCCCAACTCGAAAGTATCACGATTCAGTGAACTCAGGGTCAAGCCGTGCCAGTGGAATAAGGCAACTCGAAGCGTTGATCTGTCTTGTGTTATTGCTACGTGTGGTTAGTTGCCCTGGTCATCTTGCTATCTCGGATGCTATCAAGATAACAATGACATAGGCGTAACGCATTACGAGTGGTTGATAAACTAATCAAACAACGGATTACTAACTTTTAACGTCATGAGAAGTGTCGCGTATCTTCAGTTTCAATTCAAGTAAATAAATTTATTTATTAGCAATCGGCAATTATTATACGGAGTTATTATGAAACTGGTTGATTACTTGAATGTTCTTAGAAATGGAGAATTATTCTGAATGGCGTCAACTTTTCCAGCAGAACGTGCACCTACCGACCACGTCATCATACAAGACGTTGCCATTTAGACCATCGATTTATTTTGTTAAATCACATGCGTTTTTGATCATTTTTAGAGTAACAGTGGCAGAGTCATAGGCAGCGCTCTAAAGAGGCTCAAACAGGTTTTATATAAATAACCAGATAAATATATAACCTCATACATTATGATACATATTATATACATGCAATAATGAATACATACATATATACATGCATGCACCCATTCACAAATGCATGCTTGTATAGCCTACATATACATAATCATATATGCATATATTTTTTCATTTTCCATTATTGCTCCCTCCCTCAGTAAATATTGCAGTGTACAACCGTGTTTAAGGCTTTAAACGTATAGACTCAGGCAGACCGTAGTCACGCCTATTAAGGCGAATCATTTGACTGCAAAGTTCAACAGATTATGTACCAAGGACAAAATCAGTTTGACATTCCGTTAATTTAGAAGAAGACCATTATTTGTAATTTTCACAATCGATGTCCGGTTCGCCTGTAGCCTTGTCATATTAGCGCTCTATGAATTATTATATATATACATATATATAATCTCATATATATATATATATATGAGATTGTGCTCTGCCATTAGGCCACAATACAAACATTAATTTTAATGAGGCTTCATATCACACTATGTCAATGCATCCAAGCAACCGATCTTCTGACAGATTGGATAACGTTCGGAAGATTGTATTGTATTGTATTCTCGTTTATTTAAATAACTTTTCACAACGCAACAATTTACAACAGATAGCACACGCAAGATACAGCGGTATTAGGTTGCAATAATCATGATGTCAGGGTTAGAAATGTTTTTAGAGGCCAAGAATCACATTTTCATTGAATAAAGTTCTTATTGTCCGTCACCGGAAGGGCGAATGGGTGTTCTCGATATCTAAGGTCATGTCCAACAGTCGGTCAGGCATGCCTCGCGAGCGGAGGGTCTTCAGGGCGTAGAGGGAAGACGAGCAAGCCCCAAGAACACTGTCCACGTGTCCAGCAACTGACAGTCGCTCACCAATCGTGACGCCCAGTATTTTCATTGCGGTTAATCGTCCAACTCCTGTAGACAAGCGAAATTTCCTTCTCCGAAAGAATCGTTGAGCTTCAACAAGAAGACGGCTTACGACTGGACAGTGTGACAATAATGCCGTGGTCGTTCAGAAGGTGCCTCACTTGGAATGTGACCGTTTTGGAGACATTTTATGCTGTCAGCAATATCAACAAGATCAAGTGAAGCCGCAAGGCGGGCAGCCAACGTATTTATCGAAATACGCCTCAGTCACCAGAATGCATGCTATTGTGGCGTTGGAACTGGAGGCCAGCGCGGTAACGCCATCTGATTTTCGTCGACATTACCATGCTGAATAATAATAATAATAATAATAATAATAATAATAATAATAATAATAATAATAATAATAATAATAATAATAATAATAATAATAGTTATAATAATTATAATAATAATAATTATAATAACAACAACAATAATAATAATAATATAATAATAAAAATAATACTACTACTAATAATAATAATAATAGTAGTAGTAGTAGTAATAATAATAATAATAATAATAATAATAATAATAATAATAATAATAATAGTAGTAGTAGTAGTAGTGAATAATGAATAATTGAATTTTGGAGCCACATAGGCCTAAATTTGAAAGAGAAAAAAAAATCATTTGGTAAATTATCATCATCGTCAAATCATCATAATCATCATCATCGTCGTCGTCATCATTATCATCATCTTCTTCATCATCATCATCATCATCGTCGTCGTCGTCGTAGTCGTCGTCGTCATTAATATTTTTTTATTATTATTTTTTATGCCCTGAGGTATTTCATTCCTCAGAGACTTCAACATTATTAATCTAGCGCATCCGAAACAGCTACCTCTCCTCAACGGCTACCGCTATTCAGACTCGGTCGTGCAATCGATAGAGGAACCGGCATTTTTATTATTATCATTATCATTATTTCTATTATTAATATTATTATTACCATCAATGATATCATTGTAAATATTTGCCACACGTCATAATAATATAATGACATAACCTCAATCGAAATCCGGGCTATGACGTCAAAACTATGTTGGCGTAACATTTATTTGTGGTTGACATAGCAACCAATTATGTTTCGCTTGTCTGACGTTGGTTTCAACTGAACCAGATGTAGATTAGACAAAAGCAAATCTGGTCTTTCGGACTGTCTTCTGCTTTTACTGAGGACCCGAAGAAGAGAAGATGGAGGACTACGATGATCTATACCAGGTAAGTTCGAACTTCTATAGAAATATCGACATTTAAGACTCGTGTAATGGCCCTTCCGCTGTTGAAATACTCAAACGATCGTTTGTTATGTCTGCATGCTGCGTATTTAATCTGACGTTAGCAAGCAGCGCCTCAAGAAATGATAAACAGAGACTCTTTGTCTGTCTGTGGTTGTTCCCACTCCTATTTGCTTCTAAGTCCTTGCGTGTGATTATTTCTCTGTTCGCAGGTCGACCCGTGGAGCGACGATGCAGCGACGGCGGAGGCCATCCAGAGGTCGAGATCCCGCAGCGCTCGACCCGGAGTCGTGTCGGCCAACAACGACAAGATGGCAAAGCGAAGGGTGAGGCGACGTCGCAAGGCAGCGACAGTCTGTCTCCAGCGCATGCGCAAGCGCCTTCGACAGCGCGGAGGAAAACGCAGACGAAAGAGACGCAGTCCTAAGCAGCTCTTGTCCTCCTCAACCTAGGACAACTGCCGTGGACGAGGACGATAAACCACCATCCTCTGGTTTCCTCCTCTCCCTATGCGGATGCCAAGGACTCCACCACTCGCTAAAACTTTGCGAAAAGACGCTCTGCTTTTTAACAAATTTATCGGTCTAATTTTCGTTTGAATAAAAGCTGAAAATGAAATAACGGATTCATCCTTGATAGAGTATTTAGACCCATAGAAACTATTATATGTGCAAACGAATTACTATTGGGCACAACCTTAAGGTAGACTTTAGTTCGTTAACTGGAACAATCTGAAAACAACACTAATTCGCAGGCCTTGTAAATTATAAAATAGACTTTTGCGAACTGAAACTATCGATAGCACCAATGAATAGTGAATAGCTATGCAGAAGACATCAATCGGTGTTCGCTTGTTATGCCTATATACTGTCTCAAGTCTCAACTACGTCCAGTATCTGATTACAAGACCGCATGCCGGATGGATGGCTCGGGCGAAGAGTTAAGCCTCAACAGTTCACCTTCAAACTCGACCACTGTGACTCCCTTTTCAGAATCTTCAAGTAAAACGCCTGCCGCCCAGACCGTATATATATACTTCCCTGTATGAGCTTAGTCACCTAACTCCCAAATACCACCATATTGTCTCAGTTTTGATATTACCTCATTGGCTAGGACCTCGTTTGCCTTCAACAACCTTCAAACCTCTCGAGCCTCTGTCATTCACCAGTTGTTTAGCATCAAACTACCTGGATCTACTCACTCCTTGTCAGATCAATGTCCGTCCCAGCATGCCTCCGTTCTCTTCCTCTCTGATATTTTCTATACGCGCCCTCTCTTTCTTCCAGCTTTTCACATAAGGCTGAAAATTGAATTCCCCTTCAAGCTATCATATTCCATAATTGCTCCACGTGATGACCACCATCATCACCCAGGATTTCCAACGTGGGCCTATAGCACCATTCTGTCTCCTCCGCTTGACCTCCTCTAATTCAAACGGTAGGCCTACGACAAACCAAAAGCGAGGCATGTGTTGACTTGACTTGATATAGCCCTGGTGAATTATACTTTGTCTCCCTGATTTAGCCATTGTGTATTGCTGAGAATGTTTGGAGATTTGCATTAGATCACTTTACATCACATTACCAGAAACTGGTAATGATGTTGGTATACGTTTATTGTCGAAATCGAGAGTAGATCTACTGTGTTCACCAAAACGCGTGTGGAATTTAAAAAAATCACCCATATAATATTATACTGATCCAGATGTGGCATTCATTAGCACGATTGGAAAGTGGTAACCGGAAACAAGAAGAAGGGAAAGAAAATAGCAGACGAAAGATGGGACACGGACCTTTGATCTACGGCTTAATATGATGACTGAAATAGCAGATGATTCGCTGCGATGCGGTGTTGCTTTTCGGAGAATGCCTTAATTACACTCGCACGTGCATTACTTAGTTCGGTAAAACTAATTTGTTTCTGATATATTTTTTTCATCCAACACAATAATCAGGAAACAACAACGAAGCTAAGATTTCATGCGAAGCACTAGAATTTATTTTATGGACGATCAAGTACAATACAAAGCAGCATATATTCCAAGCATAACCAGCAAGAAACTCATTTTGTTTCTATTTGAACATGCATGTATTTGGACATCGCATATTTATAAGCGTGCATTAGAATTCTTAAAAATATCGTTAAAATGAATTAAAACATAAAATTTGTGAGGGGAACTTAAAAGAATGAACTTCAACCCAGGCAAACTAAGTTTTGGAGATTTTATATTGTACATCGTGAAACTAGTGACATCATAAGCTCCTTCCGCAAGACGACGATCATCAAAGAGTCGCCAGAGGCACAAAGTGATGCCCGAAGAAGAGCTAGCTGAGTTGTGATGGCGACTGAGGCGCATGTCCTCCGACGCCTCTTCCAGTTTTAGTGCTCAGTGCCCCAGTGCCCCAAATCTGTTCTCTTTTTTATGTTTCCCCAATCGCTTTTAATATTTAATTATTAAGGTATTGTGGGTGAATAAATTTCCAACAGTTGAAAGTTTGTTTTTACGATTTGTTGGTACTTATTGCAGGTATAAAAAAACCTGTCATTTACAAAGAAGAATAATGCACGTTTGGTTATTCATTCATCTATAATGTATCACTTTGTACCTACCCAGAATACAGAAATTTTTTGACTGTAGTATATTCACCATTAGCTACAGAAATAGTCTAGTGGTTGGTCTACAATCGTGAAGTCGGGGTTCCTATCTCTGCCAAGGCACAGATTTGATTGGAATGTATGTTGGGACATGTACCTCCTATCATGAGAAGTTTCTAGCATGGAAGACTTGCGTGGAGCTGCTCTCTTGATGATGGAGGCTGATGAAAGACGGTGTCGATCTCTATAGTTCTACATAAGTAGACAGGTTCTAACACAGGCCCTATCAGAGAAGGACCAGGTCGAGCCACTTGGCCCGGGTCTCTGCCTCAAACGAGGTCTCGAAATAATATAGGCCTATGTAATTTTAAACAATTCAAAGATTATTTTTAAAGAGAACTAATAAATTCTGTGATGATTTAGCTTTCAAATAATATGGACGAAATGTTGAGCGCAACCACAGTCTTCAGCCGTACAGCAATTGATATTGAGATTGTTCATTTAAGCGAGCATTTAATAGAAATCTCGGAAAGTATCCCCTTCTGCGCTAGATTAAAATTTAAAGCAATAACTTAGGTTACTATGGTTTCACTAAAAATCAGGATAGAGAGCTATGCTATTAATAATGTGATCAATCATCTATATTGCCTCACTTTTGTAGCCTATTATAGCATCAGGCTTACAACACGTGTCTTACAACACATGTTTCACTCATTAGATGACATTTGTAAGTTGCTTGCATTTCTTTGGGAGTCAAACAATTTGATTGACGAAGATTTATTGTCAGCTGCTAAGAAACGTAAATAGCATTATGACAAAAAAAATATCGCATGATGGAGACGAGATGTTAGAAGAGTTCATGGCACTAATTTCAAAGAAGAATGCAAACCGACAAACGTATACTGAAAGAAATACTTAGTCTATCTGCAGTGTTTCCTAATATCACTGCTGCACTACGTATTTTCTTCAGTTTTCCAGCATCAGTGGTTTCTGGTGAAAGAACTTACAATGTATTGCAACAAATTACCATCGTTCGACAATTGAACAACGGTTGAATAGACTAATAAATGCTTAATGTAGGCGCTAAACTGTGATATTGCAAGAAAAGTAGATTTCTCGAAAATAATTGAATCATTTGTGGGACAAAAACAACGAAATGCATTTGTCAAATAAGTATGATTACATTAAATTGCATCCAAGATTTATACCGTTATGCTTTATTCATGGATAATATAGACCTTACCATTTGCAATTTGAGTTAGATAAAGAATTAGGAGACCGAGGGACTTAGAAATTGTAATGACCCGGGCCTCCGCGAACCTCTAAAAGGGGTTGACTGTCTCGTGCACGTTCTGTCTTTCTTCCAGCCATCATCCGAGTCCGCAATCGTTTACCCCATGATTCCATTTGCAGTCTAAGTATGACAGAATCTTATCCCGAGAATCCAATTTATGAATCTAAAGTTGTCTCGTTGACCATGATCACACCGGATATTGAATTGGACGAAAAACTCACTCATTTGGAAATTGGCAATATTAAATTAGTTTCTCCTATTGATTGCAATGTGTCAACCAAGTGATCTCACAATAAACGAATGTTACGCTGACCTAACCCTTCAAGTGGGAAGCTCCGACAGTGAGTGAAGATTGGGTTTCCACCTTCATATGCAGAGGCCATGGAAAGTATGTTGTGAGCAGGGGTGTAACAAGCAAGGGGGCAGGAGAGGCACCTGCCCCCAGTTTCAAAACTGGGGCAAAGCCCCCAATTTTAGTGCTCAGTGCCCCCAGTGCCCCCCCCCCCCCGTGCCCCCACCCCAATCGGTACTTTTTTATGTTTCTCCAATGGCTTTTTAAGATGACCTTTGTTAAGATTATTTGTGCCCCCATTCTTAAAATTTCTGGGGAGGGGCAAAATTCGTCTTTTTATCTATGATCTATGACCTTCGCCGTTTTCGATAAGCCTTGTTTTCTCGTTGGCTGACTCTAATTTTGTGGCGCCATTACCTTCTGCTGTTAAACATCTCCGGAGGCGTCGGATGTGACTCACGAGAATCCAGAGTCCTAGAAGTGCGAAGTAGACGACTGATAGAAGGAGGACAGATGTCGACCAGAGGGATAGAGCATCTGGAATGTTTTCCTTGAACAACGAATATCCGGTTGAACAGGTTGGCAAGATCAAAAGAAAGACGAAGGTTGCCGCAAGCGATATAGATGCTGTCAGTAGACATCTTTGGCGTTTGTTTTCAGAAACGAACAGGACAAAAGGAGTTTGATAGACGAGACCGGATATTCCCAGCATCGTGTCCTCGCGAGTGAAGGCCACGGTTGAGTAGGCTATCAATGCAACGACGTGACTCACCACTGACGTCACTCGATCTCGCGAGATGTCAAAGAAGACGCAGGCAATCAGACGATACGCATGATGACCAACGCAACCAAGCAGAGCGTAACGAAGTAGCGGCGACTGACCACCATCGGATAGAGGATGAGCAAGAACGTCCGATGTTACGAGTGCATCGATGGCCACTGCGATGCCTCCGACGCTGACCAACCGGAGACCGGGACTAAAATTGAAATAAATCATCAAACTCAGTAGGTTTCATTACAGAATTTTATCATGAATAAATTCGAAACTAAAATATAATAATGAATTATAATAAAATTGTGAAAACATTCGAAACAAATTCGAACCTAAGTAGGCTACGTGTTGATCATTAGAATTAAATCCGAAAAGGCTGGACTAGGAACGTCCGCCGCCCAGTCAGGAACTTAATTGCCGCACTTTATTCCGTCACAGTATACTCAGGTGTATATGTAAAAATACCTATGCGCCAATGCAATCGAACTTCCTCAAGAAGCATTGTGCAAACTATAAAGAGGCTGAGAGGCACAACTTTAGAATCATGCAATGTTCGAAGTGCTGGCGAATTTTAAAACCAATTCCTGGTCAAGAATGACCCAAAATTTCATACGGATTAATGGACTGTGAACTGAATATGGTCTGTAAGAAGTTAATCCGTCGTCTTATTCGTTATTGTCTTAAAATTTAGGCTACGTATACGGAGGACTAAATAACATTTAAAGCGAAGGTAGTCAGCTGGAGCGAGTCCGTCGGACGCTCATCCCTCGTTCGGTATCGTCAGCAAAGAGTTCGGTAATAGCACATTGGTGCTATCAGGGTATCACTTTTGATATCACCACTGTGCTATTACCTAACTTTGTGCTTCTGAGACCACGCAGATAAGTGGTGATATCAGTGGTGATAGCCATGCAGGACAGTGCATGGTGATATCAGTGTTCAAATATATCTGCAAGATTTTGTGCATTCATGCATAGCTTACAGGTTCACGTATTTGTCTTCTCAGTATTTTCACATTTTCATGCTCATATGTATGTGTAAGCTTACACTAAAATCGTTCCTGCAATCGTGTTTTTATAGAAGCCTTGAAATGCCTATAGGCCTACCGTTGGACATAATCAGTCTTTAGTTTCACAAATGAAGATCACATATTAATGGGTTCCTATAGGCCTAATACTTACAATAAGCGCCCTTGTAGCGGCATGGCTGCGTTACGGCGCTTTATAAATCGTCCGTTTAATAATAATAATAATAATAATAATAATAATAATAATAATAATAACAATAATAATAATAATAATAATAATAATAATAATAATAATAATAATAATAGGTCCTAAGCACAAATTGAGTAGGGCCTATAATAGTACACAAGTTATAATTATCGTACGTAACCTAATTAGAATCAAATGTTACTACTACCGAGATAGTATAGGCCTACAGATTAAATAAATTAGGTGTCTCATAATATTAACTTACATTTCGGCCGATGAATTATTTTGACATTCCAGTGAGTGATTGTTCTCCTCCGTGCCTTCCGATCGTTGCAGCAGAAGAAGTACTGTCCTCGAGAGGAAGAAGAAGAGGAGAAAGCTTCCCACGATTACACCTCCATCCAGTATCAGCAAACGCCAGTGTTCCATTGTCCACTGCAGGGCGTTGTTTCGAATTAAGTTTGGTCGGACTATCGAAACGCGCCCTGTTATTTTGGCAAACGCGTTGCTCCGGTTCTTCTTTAAGATGAACTGTCGCCTACCAATTTCCAGTTGCTTCAACTTCAAGTTTGATGTAAAACTAACTCCTTGAACCGCACTTTCTTCAGTTCTGGTATCAGTCGATGGAACTCCTGGTCATCCGCTTTGTGTCAACAGCAGCACACTCCCATTTAGTCGTTCAAAGCAATTCTAGGGCTTTCTGCTCAGCTGTCCTTTCTCTAGAATAACTAGACCTATTAGCTGCTTAAATCAGCGTACTATGCGTAACGACACATAGTCTATCGTATGTGAATGCAGAGAAAGATGTGGCAGCTTAGAGTAGGCACATCTGTATGGATGTCATTCATTAAGTTATTCGCCCGATAAAGTGTACATGTGTATAATATAACAGAAGCCCTAGTTGGACAGTGCTGGAAACTACGTTCGTAATACAGTTTCGATTAATTTGGGGCATATCCCACTACAAGGGCCTACTACCGTGCACCTAGATAGGCTACTATAAATAGAATGTGTAACACATGCATGTAGGCCTATATAGGAAGTGCATGCCTTACCACTCTAATTATAATCTATAATTATATATCTACATATGACTTGTGTGTGATTATGCGTTAGTAAACGCCTATAATTTTCAGAGTACTGGGTTGGAGTACTAAGAAACGCAAATCCTAATTGTACGTACAGAGACCAACACTTCTTAGTGTGGAGCCTACGCAGTGCTGTGAACTTTACTGTAGTTGTGAACAGTGAACATCCTGCACTGAAAACAGTGTATGATACTATGTAGATGCTTCCACTTTCTGAAGGTCATCTGAAAAAGAGAAAACCTGTAAACTTAACGGCAGTGGATAAATACTTGCTGTGTCATGAATTTAGGGTGACAATCCCGTTTAATGTCATCCGGCGCTGTAGGCCTACATAAAATGGTAGACTTATCGAGTTTGTGCAATTGCATGTAGACTAGATCCTGTGTGAGAGCTCACAGGCAGACATTTTAAAATAAGGAATAAATACAAAATAGGCCTATATTTCAGGCCGACCCTGAGCCACGTCTACCTACATGTATATTGAAACGCTCATGTTTAATGCCGAGGCGAAACCGTCAAAACCTCCGTTTTCCAAGCATATAGTTGATCAGTTGATTACAGCTGGATTTACCGATGTAGGTTGTGATATATATGTATATATATAATATATATATATGTATGGCTTGCGTTTCAGAGTCTTCACAGAAAGTTCAGGTCTGGGTCAAACACAATTCAACGGAAAATTATCGAGTACCGCATAATTACCTTTCTGAAAATCAAATTTGTAGCTCCTAATTTCAAGCGAAATTAATGTTCGAAACGGGTCAGATATATGGCTTCAAAAGTCGGGTCGAGTCCAGTTTTTCCATGGGTCCGGTTGGGTCGGGTCGTGAAAATTGGACCCTTGGGCAACTTTGCGGTGGAGTTGAAACAGTGAAGGAATTAGGTGGAAGAGGAGGAATAAAGATAGGATTTGTGGCACGGTCAAGTAGTGTTATGAGTTCTGAGTGTTATCAATTTTGAGTGAAAGACCTGAGTCAAGAGCAAGAGTTGACGTTTTATTTATTAATGTTCTGAAATTTCTGAGATTTGATATCGCCCATCTTCCCACATTTTTTGCTCAGAAGTACACACGCCTCGACGGCGCATTTGCAGTTGTACTGCAGAGCAATTGTGCGCGAAGGACATGTTCAAGGGGTCCCTACACACTGCACAGTGACTCCTCGGACGAGGTTCGAACCCGCTCACTCAGCGTACACTGAGCGTTACGGGCCGACCGCTCTAACCAATCACCCACCGTGCCACACCATGAGTAGGGCTTACCGTACGGATTTGTTCCAGATAGTCTTCGATACAATTAAAATAGACCAGATCTTTTTCAGACAACATTCCTCTGCATTTCGGATCTCTGGTAGACTTAACTGTCCTATCGTGTTTCATTCCTCACGCTATTTCCCTGTTAATTTCGCTGATCACTCACCTAATCCGCAAAACTTCACCGGCGGTGTTCCTCGCGGTTCTCTTCTCGGTCATCTGCTGTTAATCCCTAACACCCTAATTCCCTTTAGCAAACTAGGTCCCTAATTTTCTGTTGATCATTGAATCTATGCTGACAGCACACACCTGTGTAAATTCATATCTTTCTCCTCTCACTCAATTCCGTGGCAGATGCACTAAGTCGTATAAATAACAGGCCTTCCATCACCCAGATATTAGTCTGAATGACCGAAAAATGCTATGCTTAAGCCCTTCTATAATAGAGTTGCTCTTTACTGGTCTCCGTGAGCAATTTAACAAACTATAGCCTGTCCTTCCGACCTTTTTCCAACAGATCTTACTCCACCGTGTCTCAATCTTCTCCTGTCCGCAATTTTGTAGTAATCATCGATAAACTTTTCCGACGACATCACCTGCACATCTGTGACCTTCGTCGACTGCTCCCAATTTCTATAGGCCTAGTCTGCTTAGTCTCAGTCACAATTACAGCATCAGATCATCCGAAGAATACAACGTAGCCTAATGCAAGCAAGAAAGATCGAAAGGTCAGTGGGATGAGAATAGAGCAACTAGACCTAGTATAGAACACGGAGTGCCAATTGAATACGTATATAGGCCTATGTAGGCCAACCCATGAGAACAATTATACATATATATAGGGCCTATTAGGCGGCCTAATTATACTCTACGTGTATAATTATTTTACTGCTAGCTTCGCTAATCCGCTTTTCGCAGTCTAGAATATCCAACCATAGGCGGGGTTACCCTTCTGGCTCTCAATATTCCGTAATTCGACAACAGTTTCACCGAGTAAGCCTTATCCATTTTATTTTAGGTATTTCATCTCTCTAGCGCATGCTCAAGAAAACACTATAATGTTTAGATTTTCAATATGTTTTTCGAGTAAACGCATTGATGCGAACTGCTCAAGGAATAAGCTCATCAGGGCTCTACGCCGAGTAGGCCTAACCTATTTTAATGACGTACTGCATTTCTTTATATATATTCTCTTTATATATATTCTCTCTAAATATTCTCAAGAAAATAATATTCTCATTTTAGAGTTAACACAATTACAGATTTTCGAAACTGTGTGAATTCCCCAACAGATAAAATACGTCGAGTCGTCGACCTACTTGTAGGTCTACAGGTGTTGCTTGGGCGACGGTCTATAGCAGGGTTGTCAACCCTTTCTGAGCCTGGCGTCCCTTAATCCGAACGCCAAAAATAAACCTCATTTAATCGCTGTTTTGTGGATCATTATTTTACACCAGTTCCTATATTTGTGCGTCGCTATCTTTTGATCGCGGATTTGACAATTGATGCTAATTTTGTGTTAGAGACAATTAACGCACACCTTTCGAAACTGCGGGAATTCTCAAGCTTATGTAGGATGTGCCTACATTAACGTATAGGCCTACGCGTTGGTTGGGCGTCGCGTTACGTCATCGAAACTGTTGGAAATTATTCCTCAGCATCTCAAACTCATAGGTTCAGATAAATCATATGATTATTGTTTGCGCCTCATCGACACATGTGTAATTTTCGCAATCTAAACTCAACATTTCTACTAGGTCCTCAAGCGAAGTCGCGGGAACCAGCCGATACAGGTGCTTAATGAATCGTAAAAAAGATAAACACGTAGGCCTTTAGGTCTTAGCTAAGATTTTTTATCCAAAAAGGCAAACAGGCAGGCCAGCCGACAGAGTGGAGCAAATGCCCAATGGGGGCTCGACGACTTTGAGGGGACCCGTTTGCCCCGGAACTCAATTAATGTATGAAAGACATTATAATCAATTTTAGAAAAAAGTTTAGAATTTATGCCTTGTTAAATATAATATTACTCACACTAGACTAAAGAAGTTTAAACGTCAAGCATCTGAATGTTAACGTAGGCCCCCTACCTGTAATTTTTTTTCGAGCACGACTACTTCCGCCCGTGACTACTCTGCCTGAATCATTGCATAGGCTATATGTAGGCCTATTGTAAATCTTTGAAAAATTATCAGCGCCCACAAAAGCTTTGCGTTCCAGGTCGAAACATGGGGGTCAAGCCAAGGAGACAGCATGTTGTCAGAGACTAAATAAACATGAGGCAGAACTCACTCATGAACTCTTCCCATACCGACCTCTGCCCTGCCTTCCCCCCACTTATTTAATTTTGCCCCCAGAAATTTGAAAAGGGAGGGGGGGAACAAATTATTTTGACAAGGGTCATCTTAAAAAGCTATTGGATAAACATACAAAAGAACCAATTTGGCTGGGCACATGGGGGGGGGCACTGAGCACTAAAACTGGGGGGCTTTGTCCCCAGTTCTGAACCTGCGGGGGCTGGTACCCCCCTGCTCCTGGCTTGTTACACCCCTGCTATGCATTTTTCCCAGCTTATGAATTTTACTACTCATGCGAACACAGACGTATGGTTCGGTGCCTACGCTCTTAAATAGACTCGACAGCATTTACATCGACATAAAAATACATAATAACATTTATGACAATAAAATGGTGATTGATTATTCATTTAATAGACATTCAGAAAAACAACAAAGAAATTCAAGTGATGAAATTGTATTTTATTTACAAAACATTACCATCCAACTAAGCCTACTCACACTTGACAGTGTTTTAGACCTACCATCTTAACAAATTGAAATGTGTATATGACACATAATTATGTACTACTGACCACAGGTGACACATTGTAGCCCTAGCAAACCAAATTAATGCAATAAGCCTGAACAAGGTACTTCTTTTGACAAGGTAACAGCACAGATTACGATATTTCTGGCAAAGAAAGACAAACTTTTACTAAGCCATTGATCATAACTGCATCATGCTATCACATTTTTGTCCATTTATGCCACAGATTCGAGGCAAGCAATCGATTGCTCTCCTTGGTTGCTTTCCAAGCAAAGATTAGTGCAAGTGGTGAGTCGCTTGCCTAGCTGAGGGCACAATGCACTGTTGCTCGATGAGTTGGGCTGCAAGACGAACTGAGATACGCCTGCTTGATTTCGTACCAGAGGTGCAACAAGCGGGGGGCAGAGGGACACCGGCCCCCCAGTTTCAGTGCTCAGTGCCCCCAAATCGTTTTTTTTATGTTTCTACAATGGCCTTTTAAGATGACTTCTGTTAAGATAATTAGTGCCACCAATTTTTCAAATTTCTGGGGAGGGCAAAATTCAGAAAGTTGGGAGGGGGCGCAAAAAAACTCTCCTTACTATATGTGTCAACAACAAATTCAGATTGACATTACTGAAAATTACGTGTATAAACCCAAAAAAAGAGTGGTCCTAACATGGCAAGTATGACACTCCAATTCAAATAGTTTGTGGCTCGACCTGAAAGGGCGCTGCAAAAGTTTAGGTCTCAAATGGTTGACTCAACAAGACCAATAGAATTCCTTGATATAGAGCCATATTTCTGTCATCATCGACATCATGATGCCAAACACGTAGCAATTGGTTTGAATAAATTACCTCCATTTTCATACAGTTGTCAAGCCCTGTCACTTGGAGCAAGCCACATACCAGCATTCCCAGACTTAGGAACTTACATTGCTACAATAAATGACCTTGGAATGTAATTCATTGATGCATTTTAGCACAAATGCAGTAATTGCAAATGAACATTACACTTTCTTCTGCATTCAGCATACATTCTTCAAGAAAGCCCCTTCACACTAAAAATGGACCAAACTCAAAATGAATGCTCTCTACAGAATTCAGCACATATTCATTACAAAAGTCTCATCACCTTGACATGTAAAAAATAAAACTTAAAAATACTACAATACCCCTGCAATAAGAAAGACTGGTAAGTTTTAAAACGACATACGTAACAGGAAGTTTCAGTATTTCGTGAAGGCAGCATAAAGCAATGGAAAACTATGTGTCTGTAATCAAATCATCACTGAACATATCATATAAAAAAGGTTAAAAACCATACACTGCCACAACAAAACACTTGTTGTAAAGTAACATAAATCTGTGAAAATTTCTCAATGTCCACAATAGCTCTGCATGGGAGACCAGCTTATTCAACAGCATTATAACCAATAAAATGACATGCTCAAGCTAATATAACCAGCACCCTCCTCACATCACTACCTTTGGCAGTCTTACAAAGTGCTGTATTAAACATTTAGCCTACTCAGATGTCAAACATTTGCTTAACAGCACACATTGAAAGAATAAAAAGTAAGTAAAATCTCAGTGAGGGACTCGCACAGCACAATTAGCAGAATAAACCATAATTCGATTGAATAACGATGTAATGCAAATCTTCGAAAATTTCTTAGTGACCACAAAAGCCCTGTCTGGGAGACCAGCTTATTCACCAGCACCATAAAAAATCAAGTCCACAATTATAGCCAGGCCATAGGTTACCACATTACCAGTTTTGTTGTGGGCAGCGATGGAGTAACACATGCACGAAGAGCAGGAGATCAGCACCAAACCCGGGATCGCTTCTCGCTACCAACTCTAAGGTTGACTCAGGCCATGATTATCACCTTGCATGGCTGCCATACCATCAAATTCGACTCTTGTGAATAACTTGTGTCCAAACTTTCATACTATGACTTGTAATAGTACTGAGCTGTGTCAGTTTGAATTTAATAAAATGAAGATAATGATTATTGTCAAATCTTTGTCATTCACTTAAAAGAT
This sequence comes from Bimastos eiseni, assembly GCA_959347315.1. Taxonomy (NCBI): domain Eukaryota; kingdom Metazoa; phylum Annelida; class Clitellata; order Crassiclitellata; family Lumbricidae; genus Bimastos; species Bimastos eiseni. The sequence goes on from OY365807.1 coordinate 19,636,483, forward strand.
CATACAACTTCACAGTCATATCACAAAAGCCAACAGAGCTGCCATACAATAGCTGGTCTTATCTTACTCACCTCTGCTTACCCGCTTCCCTTACATCACAGCAGTTGCACCAGCAGGGCTGTAAGACAAAGCAGCTGTTTAGGATGAGGTCGCGCATCAGCGACCGTGCCACTGGTTCAGTCTCCCACCTACCGTTAGATTTGACGACTCGGTAGACTCCTTTAAAACTAAGTTGAAAGTGATTCTGTTTTCCAAGGCATACCCTGTCTGACTTTCGTTTTAGGTTGTACAGCACCCTTGTAGTGGTTAGGGCAGTATTTACGGCACCTTATAAATCAGCATTGTTATTATTATTAATTCACTGAACTGATAGTTTGCAAGTGAATAGTTTATCCACTATGCTGCTCAGTAAAAGAAACACATAAACCCAAAACAGAGGCACAGCTCACCAACAAATGCATTTCCATAGCCACAGACTTTAAACAATTGAAACAGTTCAATAAATACATCACAAGTCAGATTACGAGACTCTGGCGATTCAAAATGAAACCTTAACAACAATGACAACGGTAGCCAAGGAGGGTTAGAGTGGTTCTAACCCGCATTTGCATATATCAACCCATTGACTGCCTTAAATATCAGCAACACACTGTTCAGATATCCAAACATATTTTCAAAATCCAGGTTTATAAACCTGGCCTTGGCTTCAAAATAATTACAAATTGTAAGATAATTACAACCAGTTTCAAAGAAACTGGCAATAGCAGAGAGTGCAATATAACTGCAGGATATACTGAATACAGATAATGAAATTCATAATGTGAGACTATTGTACAACACAAATACCATACATATAAAAGCACATGCCTTCATAACAACATCACAAACATCTCACACATGCAGTACTCTTAATTGGTATTATATTACAGTGTATATATACCTACAGATGATTAAATAAATCTCCGATAAGTTTTAAAGAAGTAAAATTGCTATAAATTCATACATGTGCCACTAAAATGCTTCGTTGATGACTAAACAATTGTGTTTCCAGTCCTGCTAACGTTGACCGATTCTGTTACAACACCATGTTATATAAAAACTTAACAATAAGTTTTGATCGCACGGGTGCTTGAATTTAAGTAAATTCCGCGAGAAAAATTCAGAGAACAGTATTTTGTTCAGATTTTTAATTGCAATCCTTAACGATGCTGATCAGCGTTGTGACTGTACCAACAATAAAACCAACAATGCCAAGCAGCATGATCAGAATGTCCTTAACAAGCCTCCAGCGATACCTGCCGAGGCCATGAGGAACGGACCAGAATGTGACGATCTCTAAAATGGCTGGAAAGATGAGTGCAACAGCACTGCTAGACAAGGCACCGACGAGCGAGATGACCAAGTCAAGACAGGGAATAATGATCGCCAAGACAACTGTAGAATCAGACACAGAAACAGCCACTTAGTCTAAACTAAATCATCAACAGAAACAGTTCATATCAAGCAAAGCAAAAGGCTTACATGCATTTTCAATTCTTGACAAGATTTTATGCATATATGACTCTGTGTCAAGAAGTTTGAAGGTTAAAACAGTTATAAATGCTTAGTTGTATTGTGTATTGTATATTGTTATGCTGCTGGATTGCTGTAGCTATTTTCAGACTTCATCAAACATGTCAACATTGACGTATCTGTAGCTATGACGTTTCATTGACGTATCTTTAGCTATGATGTTTCATTGAACACATGTGACTTTATAATCTGGTCCTGTTATAGTTCATTTAAAATTTCATGTAATCCTGTCATATAACATAATGTATGTGTGCTAGTCACATTCGAATAAAGACTACTTACTAACTTAAATACTAAAAGTTAGCAAAAGTCAAAGTTTACACAGAGTCTATGATAAGAAATTCAAAACAGTAACGTAACAGCTATGACAATGAAGTCACAAATACTTCAAGTAACAGACACTTGAAATTCTGTGACAGTAAAGTAACAGATAGCAATGTAACAAACAATGTAATAAATGTAAGTAAGTAGTCATGAAAACAAACTTACAAATACTATGACAGCAGAGTCACATATACCTAGACAGCAATGCCTAGAATTTACCACAGTCAAGAGTCTTACATGTCATGGAAACAAATGAGGCACGCAGTATATACTCTCCATACTTCTGTGTCCATAAACCTGGACGGAGACGACATTCGATCGGAGGCCAAATGATCTCCATCGGAACATAGAACTGAACACCATATGTACAGAAAATGGCAGTGGCAAACATGATCTTTACGACACTGTACAACCTGTTGAATAAAAACAAAAAAAGGTATCACTCACCAGGAAAAATTAGGTAATGAAAAGAGGAAAACACACAAATAAGTCACATAAAACTAAAAATCAGCACATCAAATTAACTGAAAACAGTGTGATGAACAATTATGAGTCACACATGTTGTGCCATCGCAAGGAAAGTTTATTGTAAGCAATATGCAGTTAACAATAATCCAATGAACTGATAAGCTTTAGCTGTAATTTTAAGATCAACAGTATTATAAAGAGCAAAACCATAGAATATTCATCACTGAATATAAAACCAGAAGTAGAATGCAAAGTCAAAAGTACTTTATTGTTCACCAACTTGGAATATATGCAACACAGCTAGTACCGGGCCCTGACAATAGATGGCCATGTACTTGACAATGCATTTATTGTGTACTAAGTACAAACTAGCAAGCCATCAAGCAACCTTTATGATCACAACTGTGCACATGTAGTAGCAGAACTATTTCTGGTGGCTAGCCGCAAAATCACTGTGGTTCTTTTTGGCTTATCCCGAAAACTTCTGGTAGTCTATCAAATTGCAGAAAAGTTTTTGCATTAGTGGTTTAGGGGCACAAATGTTGAGAATCCCTGATATATACAAACTACTGTGTAAGAACTAAAACATGTCAATGTGAGAAAAAGTTGTCTCCATGGCCTAATGCAAAGAGATTACTTTGTTCTCGTATCATTTGCAGGATAAAGAATTGACACCACACAGACAAAGCTATAATAAAAACTGCACATAGACCTATATAGCACCATAATTCAGTAGCAAAGCATTGGTAGTTGGCAATAAGCAGAGCAGATGTGCACAAAGGATTTGTTACTTAAGGTGCACATCAACATCAACCATCTAAATGGAGGTCTAACCCATACTAGACATGAAAATTTAAATAAATGCTGTGTTTCATCATGTGTACAAACCAGCCGGGTGGCAAATTGAGAGTGAGGCTGCCTTGGACATCCTCGCCAAACCTCAGGTATCCATAGAAACCAACAGCTGCGTAAAGAATAACTGCAATTGACATTCCAAGGTTCAAGACACCTGCCCAGCCACCGAGATCATTCGGAGTCTTCATCTTGTTCTCTATTGGTAGAACCTGACAACACAAAGAATTCCAATATTACTTACAAAATTGATTTGTAAATTATGCCTAGGAACAACAGAAATGGGTAAATGCAATACAATTGTTTCCACATTTCTATAGAAACATTCCTCTGGGCAGAAAATAATAACAGCTGAGACAACTCTGTTCATTTTCCACTACAATTGATCTGTGACTAACGGACACATACTTTAAACGAAAGATAAAACAGACATAAATGAATGCAGAAATAAAGATTCAAATTGATCCATTATATCACAATAAACAAAAGGATGTAAATAAGGAACTGGAGATCATTCAACATTAGTTCAAATCACTGTTGCAGATGATGATATAAAGAAGAAACAATGGATAATAATAATTACAAAGATAAACAAGACGATAATATAACCCAATTCATAAATTCCTTAAGGGATCAGAATCCTGGACAATGCAAAAACCAGTGCATTAAATGCAGACAGTTCAATCAAGTACACACTTACTTACTCACTTTTATATAAAAATGAATTCTAACAAACAACTCAAATGATTAAAAATAATACAGCTAGATAATTATCATAAGACATTATTTGCTGAGCTTACCACACCAATGCCTTCGAAAGCATATATCGCTATGCCAAAGTAGAGTGGCAAAGTACTCCACGATGCAAAAGCCGGTTGTGATGCATACGGAGCGCCTTGGAAGCAGTAAACCAGAGTTATTGCGAGGCCTAGCACCATAATAATGTTGGCCACACCAGAAAAGAATGATAGCACCTTCAGATTGCGAATACACATGTATGGTATGAGAGCCAGCAGAACAAAGAACTCATATAACCGTATGTTCCAGCGAATGGTTGTATATTCTTCCACAACCTAACACAAAACCAAAACACATTAATAAGAGACAAATACCCGATATATGTGCACCCTTCCCAAATATCGTCTTACACTGTTTGATCAAAAATGCTCGGTCAACCACTTTTATACTCATAACTGTGTGGCACGGTGGCCGATTGATTAGAGTGGTCGACTCGTAACGCAGAGAAGGGCGATGTCAAATTACGGTTGTATTGTATTGTGACTGTCATAACAGAGTAAAACTGCTGCTTTTTATATAAATGGAACCTGTCAATTAGCATATGAGATTCCAATTAGCGGCAACACATTCTCCTTTCGGTTTAGCACCCATTGACAAACTGTGGCGCCTTGTCTAAACATGACTGAATGAAACTGTCATTTAGCGATAGGCAATGGCGCTCGATAAAGTTTTCCTCCTTTCAGTAAATAATGAAAAATTGCAAAAAATCTTTAATAAGAGAACTTACACTGCAATCAATAAAACGACCAGAAGGAGTTGAGTTGAGTAAATAATAGCATCTGTAGTATAAGAAAATTTTAGATAAAATCTGAAACCAGTATAAATACACAGAGGATCAAATTTATTATGCTCTGTATAAAAACACCCGGTCAATACACTCCCTTAACCATGCGCAAATGGGGGGGGCGTAGAGTAGTGGTGAAGACACTAGGATGCAGTGCTTTTAGTCATAAGACTGTTATGGCTGTGAGCAATCCTGGGTAGAACATCTTGAAGGGGTGCCATATAAAATTACAGTAAAAAATAATAATAATATCTTTGTCTCATTAGTTCATTACAGGTAATAACATTGGAAACTCATTAAAACTAGGTTTTCAGATTCATCTCAAGTAACACATTATATGCAAAGGGTTTCATTTATTAATAAGAATATGTTCAAATAGCAGAATTGAATTCAGCATTGACGGCTATGACCCTTTGACTTTAAAAGTGCGTTATGATGAAGCATGATATAGGTGCGATTCTTGAGTAAAAAGAAACTCTGAACAAACATTACGACTTCATTCAATGTATAATGAACAAGAGATTTAATAGAAAATATACAGCTTATAATATTTTACAATGGTTTTCATTGGACCAGGTGAGTAGCTATACAAATTAACCGCATGATTTATAACTAAGAGATTGAACAATTGTACCTGCTTGACATTGCTTGAAACGAAGAGAATGTAGACTGTACAGAAACCAAACTGAGTAATACATAGGAAGACATTAGTGGTGATGCTGAAACCAAAAACCACTGATTAGATACATAAGCAGATTCAACACTTCATTTTTCTTAATGCAGAGTGACTAATGGTACACAGTACTGAGTACAGTTTGGTTAGAAGTGCAAGACAAAAATGTTTTGCTATAATTACAATATGGATAAGTAATATAAAACACAATTAAGTGCATATTAGTTTCCTCCTGGAATAATCCAGAATATCAATCACTGACCTCTGTACATCCTTATTCATGCATGCATAAACACATGCATGAACATACTTGTGAATTCGTGTACATTGTAAAATACTTAAGACATAAATGGATGGGATAAAAAATTGCCTATCACAAAAGAAAGCTTCGTCTGTTCCACACTTGGTGCATTATGCGTCAAATAATTCTCTTAACACAAAACTCATATCTATATAAATAAAGACAAGACTCTGTGTGTGTGTCTCTGTCCGGCTATGCACTTGCACAGTTTTGGCTTGGGAAACACCTGGGACACCCAGTAGAGGGGTTGGTGAACCAGCGGTCGTCATCTTCATGCTCTCCATGGCCAAAAACTTGTCTCAACCCGTGCAACGCCGGGTTTCTCAGCTAGTATATCATAATTCAAAGTCATTCTATTCTGATTAGATAAAATGGTCACTTCTGAGTCTAGACTCAAATCTTCGTGTGTCATGTGAAACCAAGTTACCTGTAAGTAAAGCTTTCTCAATTGTGGGAATTTTGTCCTATAAGCAACCTACATCAGTTGTGCTCAGAATATGAACTCTACAACTCTACTACAAGTGTTACAAAACAGTCAAAGCATGAGGGACCATTTAATAAAAATGGCTGAATGACAATCTAGTATGAAATAGAAATATTTATAGGATATCTGTACCTCGCAAAGTTTTGAAATTTTCTGAGTCGTTGAGGACCAGTTCTGAAAGACTCCTTCACGACATCACCATATGAGAGAAAAGTACGACCAGTCCTGGAAACAACATGCAAGTTCACTAAGTACAACACTTAGACAAGTAAATGTCCACAAATAGTACACTCACTGAGTGGTCTTTAAGTATAGCGTACTCAGATACACTAAAAGCACATCCCATTTATTCAGAGACCATGCAAAGTCAAAGATATAAGTGTGCTTATCCAATTGCAGTACTAAGATGTTTCATGTCCCCTCAGAGAAAGATCAAAGTTTCCTTTAAGTATACTGTACTCAGAGTGAGTAAAGTACATTCATCAATGACTTTGGTTACTTTGTGAATGCTTTCCTTGGAATCTCCTTGGTACGCGTTACCAGTTATCATTGCTTGGCAACTGATGAACCACATGTTCTTAATGACAGCAAGTGATTGTGAGTATCTTAAACAGTGCAATATAAATTTACAATACAATTACAATTAAATGATACTCACAAGGATATTAATTAAATTGTGGAGCAGCATCAGGTCCAAGATTTCGGACATTGACGAGTGTAAATAGACAGAAAGAGTGAGCTACAAACAGAACTCTACAGTATTTCAATACCTTTCACAGATCAGATGAGCGCTGATGACAAGTAAATGCATGCAGTGCACAGCAAGAAAACCGAGGACAAAGATGCCAACAAAACTCACCTACACAGAACAAAATCACAATGAATTAGGTCAATAATGTACATATTTTCTTTTATTGTTGTGTCAATGTAATGTAAATAAACACTGCAACATCATCATCCATTAATTACTTCCTGAATGTTCTGCTCCCCAGCTTAACTGACTAATATTAGAGTTCATCAGGAACAACAGAAGCAAAACGGCAAAGACAGGATTTGACACAACAATGAGTGATGAGAATTGTATGAACTCATGTTAAAATCAATTCAAACAGCTCATACCCAAAGTCCTCCATGCTTGAAAGCGGCTGGAAGAGCTAGAATGCCCGTACCAACATTGCCCTTCAACAGGTTCATAAGGCTCTGGATATTCCTACAAAAAAAAATCATTAAGAGATTAGTCATTTGTCAATATTGCAAAAAATATTAAAATCAAATCACAATGACAAAGTATGTGTCAACTTTTAAGACAAAGCCAAAGCTGCTAATGTAACGTACGTTGTAGTTCGAGCATTCGTGTCCTCCGTTTTCAGCAGTTTACTTTCATCCCATGTCGTTGTTGGCTGAAAAGATGGAGAGTTTATTCGTCTTGATTCAGAATCGTCAGATTGCCCCTCAGGAGTGTAACTACCCTCACGGCTCTCAGAGTCAGGGCCGTTATCAGCAGAAATTGATGAAACAGTGCCATAGTTTGACCGAGGCCCCTGGCCTTGTCTGTCATCCACCACAAGTTTTCCCAAGTCTGACATCACCGGTCCAGTTCCTATCAATCAGCAAAAGTTACAAACAATTGCACAGATAAGATAACAGAAACATCCCCTGTTCGCTCGATGATGAACAAATATGTTTTCATTTGCCAAATGACATTTTAAATAGAAATTCATAAATACAAAGTTAATTTTTAGCAAATGACAAATGGGTACACAAATGATGATACATTAGAGGAAGATATATGCTGAAATTATAAAACAAATGTTGCAATTGTTGAGAACATCTAGTTGTCATAAAATTTACAAGAGGTCATAGAAGCACATAACTGATGCTCCATAAGTGAGTGCACAGAAAACTGTTTCAGTTGGTTGTTCATTGTATTATATTGTATGACTGCATGTTTGAACTAATGTAAAAGTAAATAAGAACTTGTATAAGTTTATCTGTCAAAAATTGTAAAATGGTCTACAAAACTGTGAAATGCCATTAATTATATTGTAAAACTAAGATATGCACTTTCTATCTCTGCTGTGTATCTGAATATTCAAGTCACCTTCCTGTGGGTGGGTTGATTGGGATTGTCGTTGCTAAGATAACACCAACCCAGTCGCTACGCCACGTAGTGACTGGATTTTGTCTTTGTGTTTTGACCACCACGCAGACCAAATACACAGCGAGATAGGAAGTGTCACATCTTAGTCTACGACTCTACCATCTTTGCAATACATACTGCAAGACCAATAGTCCTGAGCAGGAAGGGAACAATAGGGAATGGGGCAAACCCTAAATGGACACTAGCAGAACTGCATCTTCTAGTTACTCAGAGCAGCAATGGTGAAAGATCCCACCCCATTACTTCTTAGAAAAATGAGCAAGTACATTTACACATTTATGCAGCGCAAAATGCTCATGAATGTCGGCTTTCAAGCTTCGATAATTAGCACACAAGTGTGGCAAACCAAAAGCCAAGCGGCCTCGTAAAATACTTGATCCAGTTTTTTTAAATATCTGTGTTTTCATGTGATCTTTATGAAGGCGGTTAAAATTACATAATAAATAACCCTTTGCGATCGGGTGCGGGTAAAATGCGAACCGCGAACTGGCGAACTACGAACCGAGAAAATGCGAACTTATTTTCGATTGGCTGCCAAAAGTCACGTGACCGGTTGCCATTTATATTTTTATTCATGCAGTCAAATGTTTTCGACAATTGTCTGTAAACGATACTAGCCATGACCCTGAACCCTATCTATTAACTACACTAACCCTAATCCTAACCCTAACCGACCATCACGATGTCAACCCTGACCCTAACCGACCCTCACGATGCCTTAACCTGATCCGCTCGCGCCTATGGTTCGCATTTTGGTTCGCATTTTACCAACACCCTTTGCGATCAGTCAATCAGACAATTAAATTTCGGTCACAAGACCTGCTTAATCCGTCGATATTAGTGAAAAATTATGTCTCACTAGGCAATCACCCACTATTACTTTGATCATTCAAAGAATACATGATATGTTTATTAGATGGACAAAATAAAACCCACCTTACCAACAAATCAAGGATTTATAAAAACACTATTCTAACTCGGCGGCCACTAGCTGATGCCGCAGGCCTATACAAATAAGTAAGCGCGTGGCTCTTACAATGCTTGTTACAAGATCTTTCTTGATATGTTTACCTTTTGCCATTGAATTGCCTCTAGCGCTGTCACTCACGAATCTTTAACCTCTGAGTCATTGGTTCACAACCAAGGATTTTAAATATTGCCATGGTCCTTGGTTCACAAAATTAATTTGACCATTGCATTGTGATACGAGGAATCACAATGCAATGGTCAAATTAATTTTGTGAACTTAGGAGAACGTTTGGTGTCCCTAATTGGCGATAGTTTCAGAGTCACAAGATGCTGAAAGGTACGACATCAGGTAGAGGAAGACGAGGCTAGTAGCTAGAAAGGTATGCAAGGCGAAGAAGACTCCTGCCGGTATGATTATGAACCCTGTTTTGAGCACGGCCATCCTCAGAACGTTGCCCATCCGGCGACCGCGGAATAGGCAGAGTCAGACCTCGTTACTAATTCGTGTTACCTTTCTTGGAGTAGAGACCCGTCCTTAATCTTGCCTGATGATAGTGATCATACTGGTAGATATAGAGAGTAACCGTTTGGCATTGAGATTTGGTAAGAAAGTGACTCGGGCGACTCCAGGCGTGGGGGGTCGACACCGTCCGTTAGCGCTAGGCAGGCGCTCGGGCGGCAGAACGCCACATTACTAGATTTATGAACTGTGCGCAAAAAGGCTCTCGTGTTTTTCTGTTTCTACCTTTATTCCTGGAACGCTGGATAGGCCTAAATTAAGCCCTCAGAATGACTACAATGTTTGCTGAGAGTTTAACTCTCTACAACGATAAAAGCGCCACTACAGAAAGGCTACTGATGAAGAGTCTGTTGGCCATTATATTTGATCGAACATCTAGAAGCAAGTATATGTATACTGTGCTTAAGCTGATCATGCCTTTTCTGCTGCCGACGTTAAGCCTATAACTGCTCCAGTTTTCAGACTCTGTGATAGACTCACTGTAGGCCTACGTGCTTCAGAAGCATATGTCTGATGCATTATGGATTCATTAACCCCGTGGATAATAGGATATATCTCTGTTCTTCAAGTTTGTAACTTGTTATCTATATCTGTGACCATTTGTCACTCAATATAGACTTTGTGATACTTCGACGCTACTTCCATGTGTAGTTTAGTATCATACTAGTAAAAAAGACATAAAATTAGTAGGCCTATTTTAATTAGTTGGAAATTTGTTGGAAATTGACAGTAATGAGTCGGTAAATACATTCACAATGAGAATTCCGGAAAAAGTCCGGAATTTGACCGAAAAATCCCGAAATTCCAGAAAATTGATTATGGTCCGGAATTGCAATCTCTAGTCATACGCAAATTCCGTTCCAGGCTCAATCCTATGTTTCAGTGGTTATCATTATGTTCCGTGGCCAAACGGAAAATTTCTCCCTAACGTCCTTAGCCCACTGTCTCCCACTGTCCGTAGCCTAATCAAGCGATCAGAGCTACACGTCCAGGTTAACTCTGTTATGTCAATTGCCCACTTAGCCTATCCACACCATTTTCATTTCACACGCTAACTCTATCGATGATTTCAATAAATCTGTCTGATAATAAAGTGCTGAATGCTTGGTATAATAACTATGGTCACGTTGGCCCAATAACGGTTAAATTCCAGATTAGCAAAAACGGGTGCAAAGTACACGATCAATAGACAACGCGCCTATCATGGGGCTTAACACAAAATGTTCAGCGAGTTGGGAGGAGACTGGCCACACGCCTTCCTATCCTGAGGTCAGGAAAATGAAGTTGCTTATACTTCATACCCACCGCTGCCTCAGGACTAGCTTAAAGCCCTGCTCTTCTAACACAACTGAAACAAATGATTAAGTTAATACAGACAACAGAAACCAACGATCAGCTGCAATAGAAGACTTCATTAACACAATCTTGTGAAACAAATGATCACGGTCACAAGCGCCACAACATAACCGTTAATAAAAAACGATCATGTAGGATCAACAAAAACCCAGTTGAAACACCAGATTTTGTCAAAATATTCCATTGAAATAATTCTGCATAGAATTATGTTACAGCAGTGGCCCAAGTTCATTTTCTACTGCAGCACAGTTCTCATCAGAGAATGCTAACCACCAAAAAGCCAAAGAACACTGATGACTGCACTGCAGAAAGACAGAGATCATAGAAGGCCTTCTCATCATTGTGTTTCACTTTAATAGATGCAGATTGAACTGTGCATTTCTAATTAGCCACTATTTCGCCAGCACACGTACTGTACACTCTCTCCTTTTATCTGTCCGTCTCATTTCTCTCTCCAGGTTTCTCGCACATCTGTCTCCATCTATCTTTAATTCGATAGATAGAACAACGTCATTAGCCTTAAAAACTTATTATTTATGAAAAGGCAAACTTCTGCCTAAATAAGAACTTTTAGTACAATTTTCAATCTCAGTTAGTACATACAATGCCACAAATACAAAACATCCAGGAAAAAAAAGATTCATGCACCTGTCTATGACAATATTAATTTGTAAAAAACATTCACTGACATCTCAAAGAAGTGCTAACACAACATGCTTCATGCTTTGTCAGCAATTCATGCTTCATGTAGTTCAACCTGGGACTAATATGGAAGAGATATGAAGCTAACGAAAACCGGGTCATTGACCTAGATTATGCCTGTGACTTCATCCGGAACTTTTGCAGCACAAATCAGCAGTCGCGCTTGTTTTTGATAACAAATAAATTGACTTAGTACTTGCAATATAAATAATTTAAAATAACATGTGTTCAATAGAAGATTTTTGACTGAAGTAGCAGTATTTTACATGATCTTTTCGGTGATAATATGTTCAAATTAACTCATTTATTCATTACATAGCCGATCACAGACATTGCCTGCAGTGCATCAGCAAAAGACGATCACTGATTGGCTGCCACGTTGCCGCTTCATATCCCTTCCATATTAGTTCCAGGTTCAACACTTTAGCAACGAACTGCATTGTATTATGTGGTCGTCATTGAAGCGTTAAAGAGAGACAAAGCATATCACACATGACTTATCCTACATCAAGCACTGCCTAGCAAAGAATATTATGAACACCATTGTAATTAGGCATCGTAATAACAAGGTCCATGTTCTAATGCTGAATATGTTCTGAATAAATCAGAATTTGTGCAAAGACAATGCATATACTTCAACACTGAAAACTTCTTACGACACAGTATGATGTCAAATTCTGTTATCATGGTTAATGTACAGATTTAAGTAAGTTCTCTTTACAAAATGACATTGTTTGTTCATAAGGCAGAAATTGATATAACTAATTTTTGGCAAACACTGGTCAAACATATGCAGAGCGATGCAGCTTGTAGGAGGAACTTGTGAAAGTGAGGGTACATCTGTCATAGTCAAGATCAATAGACAGGCAATCATTTCTAAGGAATGACTGCAACATGCTCCACTTGCCTTCTGCAGATAAAAATGCATTTCTTGTCAAAAGCTTTGCCTAGACGAAATTCACTGATGGCAAATTTAATAAACATCGAGTATTAGACACATTCACACAAAACAGTCAAAATCAAATCCTCAACAGAAATCTGCTAATATCTTTTCTGGTAAGATTCAAGAACCATACAGGCAACAGATTTATTGTATAAGCCTTCTAAGCATCCCCAAAAAACACTCCCTGCTAACATAAACTATTTCAGAGTTCTTTCAGAAAAATAAACAGCATGAACAACTTAATAAGCAAACTTCCTTATTGTACCGTATATACTATTTCCCTGCAAATCTTTCTCATTCAAAGCAGCAGTGCAGCATGTAAGGCATGTACCAACATACTTAATACATTTTTAAACAACTCACAAATGCTGGGCCCCAATTCTGACACAATGGCCTACACTTCGGCCTCTTTAGACGAAATCTATATCGGCATTTTAAATGCCATTACAACATACAATATTAAAAAATTCGATATGCTAATTGTACAATTCATTGTTATATATATCTACAATTTATACACATTCTTGGTAAATCATCCATATACAAAAATTTCCCCAAATCGGTACCTTATTTAAAAATTCAGTCATTCCTCCCTTATTTTTTATTGCTTTTACAGTCATTGTTCAGTCATACCTAGCAAAACTTTTAATGTAGCCAAAGCAACAACAAAAACCCAGAGACTCATAAAAATAAATTGTTTCAACATAAATTTTTATATAAAATGGTCATGGTCAAGGAATCCAAAATGAATTCACCCATGGAAATCACATCTCTCTACAACCTTGTTACAAGTTCAAAATATAGTATCATAACAAGTTTCTAGTCAAAAAGCAATGGCATCAATATCCTTACAGCAAATACATAACAAATCTCCAAGAGTTTTGATGCTAAGGTTGAGCAATATATAAAGATTTTCATCCGGCAACTCTAAAGTATAAACAATTGGGACTGTCATTAGTTGATAGATTCAGTCACCTAACTGAATCCGTCCACATAGAAAAAATAGGAAACAAAAAGGTGTCTTATAAACCTTATTGAATTATACTTACTGATTTAGGAAATAGGAAACAAAAAGGTGTTTTATAAACCTTATTGAATTATACTTATTGATTTATATAGCACCTTCGTTCAATTGTGACCCATTTATGAAAGCCTAAACTGCCAAAATGTAGAATAAATTGCCAACAGTGAACCAACAAAGGTTAGCGAAAGGCACCACTGGATCGACAAAACCAGCCAAGGAAACACTGGTCATACTCTGTATAGCAAAATGTCACTCTTCTGAATATCTGCTCAATATCAACTTCACTGGTATGAATTTAGACCCATGACAACAAACCACAACAAAAGTCAACAAGACAACTTAACCTACAGCATATGAGCCTTAATACAGAATGCAGCATTCGAAGACTCAACAAGTTGACAGTTTCATGTCCAAACACGCACGCACGCACACACACACTGAGATTTGAACCCAAGACACAATGGTGACAGGAAACTCTTCATGATCTTCCACTATAAAACCCACTGCATAAATTTAGTCGCACATAACTTACAACGCGTGAATTAGTCAGTGGCGTAAGATAAAAGATGGGAATATTTCACGTGTTCCTCACATTTGACCTTTGCTATCTGTAACTTCCCAGGTTTGAAGTTTAAACTTCAAAGTCACCATTTTGCAGTTTCCTATGAATGATGGTGTCATTTATATGCCCATGCCTGCAACACCCAAGATTTATTCACCATGGACCTATCAAGTCCCTCCTTTATCCTACAGGTGTCTATGCTATTAGTGACGTCTTTAAGTCAACAGAGGAGTCGTTAATTAAAAATATTTCAAATGAAACTGGTCCAAAAAACAAGCAAATGACGTTTCTGCTTTGAAGAGACACAACTATGAATAACAGGACTTATTCCTTGTCTGTATGCAAGAGAATAATGGAATGCAATAAGCAGAGTCCCTCGTCTCAATTTAGATGACCCCCCGATCGAGTTCCTCCTTTGTCAGAGCCCACTCCTTCCGAGCCAGCGTCACGTTGACGGTTTCCCACTGCCACTTCTGGGTGGGTGAACTTTCATTACACTGAACCATGAACAGCTCCTTGCGCTCTAAGTCACAGTCAAGACACTGACTGGATATCGGATGAAATAGCTGCTTCGTATCCTGTTAGAAAACAAATACAATATTTTCAACTCATTCTACATATCCATTTGGGTAATCAGCTGTGTTATAGGATTTGCCTGGGTCCTCTTTACAACAATTCTGGTTGGTCCTGTATACACAAACTGTCTGATCTAATAAAGCTAACAATACAACTGTATAAAGCTAACTACATGCAGTATATCAGTAACATTTATTACCATCAGTTCCTGCCAACTGCACAGGTCTCACTCTACTCCACCTGGTATTCTGACTTTCCCATTCTGAACATTCCGCGGACAAGAACGGCTGTGGGTAGGTGTGCATTCATTCTCTGTTGCTGGCCCAATGGAGCCTTTTCCGGCAAAAGTTCATCTTGCAAAGTCTATTCTAGCCTTCAGATCTCAGCAAAACACTCAACTTTGCATGGACTTAATTTCTCCGTACGCTGTTTCTGTGTCATCCCGGACTCCCTTATTGGCTTTCCACTTGACTCACCTTGGATTTTGGCTTTGACAACTATTTTACATAGTACCGACCAGAAATGTAATGAGCATTCGTCTCTTTTACCCAAGTTTTTGATTGGCACTCTGTTCCTATGGCTATCATTCAAGACCTGACACTCACGTAAGAAACTTAGTTCAACTAGGAAGCTTGAATAAGTTGCGATCAAGAAATATGAAAAGTAAATCGGTTCCCAGAAAAGTCCTGGCTACGGTGCTACTGAACCACATGAGATCCACGATAGATGAGCGGCTGCGACAGAAGCAGGCAGGTTTCCGACCTGGAAGATCCTGCAGCGAACAGATCTTCACACTCAGACAAATTATAGAGAAGGCCTTAATGTACGATAAACCCATCCTGGTCAATTTCATCGATTTCAGGAAGGCATTAGATAGTGTGCACAGGGAGTCCATATGGGAAATAATGAAGGGGTACGGAATTCCGGCAAAGGTAATCGACATAATCAGAAGCTTCTACCATGGTAGCCAATGTGTTGTGAGATATGATGGAGAGGAGGGCGAGTGGTTCCAGATCATAACAGGAGTGCGACAGGGATGCGTTTTGTCTCCAATGATTTTTGCAATCGTTATAGATGGGATAATGACGAGGGCAACAAAAGAGGTCAACACGGGACTGATATGGAGTGAAGATGACAGATTGAACAATCTGGAAAATGGGACAAGAAGACATCGAGAGCAACATCAGAAGGAGAAGACTAAGGTGGATGGGGCATGTCTGTCGCCTGGAGGAGGAGAGAAGAGCTAAACAGGTGATGTCATGGTGTGCGGGAGAGCGACGGAGGAGAGGAAGACCGAGAAAAAGCTGGCTAGAGACCATAAGAGATGACCTAAAATGTTTGGAGATATCGTGGGAGGAGGCTGGGACACTGGCTTTTGGATAGAGACGAATGGAGGAAGTGCGTTGCCTGATGTGCAGACCTACACAGGAAGAACTAAATACTAAGTAAATAGTTATGTTTCAAAAAATTGCCTCTTTTGGAACGAATTTATAAATATGGAATGACCGAAAGTAGCCTTTTGCGACCAGCAGTAGAAATTGCATGACTAATTACTTTTTAAAATTGCTGTGAACTTAACTGATATAAAAAAATGAATAGGCCTGCAGAAACGAAAATTCCCAAAGTGATAATAGCAGCAGAGTGCATTCGAAATGCTTGCCTGTAGGCTACTTCAAATACATCGGAATTGGCCCAAGCGATTCCGTGGGAAATCCCCTATACTCGTTGGTGCATGAAGTGTGCTACAAGTGAATTCAGCAAGCCTGTCGTAGATAAAGTATTGGAAATAGAATAGGTTTTGCAACACTTTTAAGAATAATGATTTTATTTTTTTTAAATACCATTTTGTACAACTATGCCTTATTGAAAGGTATGCAGTTAAGTCCTGGAAAAATGATACCGTATATGTCGCTGACAATGACGCTGTTATGGGCAAAATTGATAAAATGTAATTTTTCAGATTTGGAAATGAAGAGCGATCATATACTGGCACAACAATAGGCTACATTATGGCAGGAAGTTTTCAAAGCGTCAAAGCACAAAAACCTAGACTGAGAATATGACATAACATACCACATTGTATTTCCACCACTGGTTCCCCTGCATACCATGGCAGTTGTAGATAATGATGGGGGTTTTATGAATCGACTGTGAGACATCAAAACACGTTGACCGCTTTCGAGGCCGAATGTCTTTGTGCCATGTTAATTCCATTTGCTAAAGAGCCACAAAATGACAACAGAAACGCAATACAACATGCCCGCTAACAAGAAAGATGTACACATTGGATTAGAAAATATCCATCATTAGCACCATTCAGAGCCTCTCATGACTATTCTCATCTTCATTACTGAATGAATTCATTACTTACGTATGAACCTAAATGAATTTTTTTAATGACCAACTGCATTGGTTTCTCATACATTTTAGTATGAGCTGGTCAATACGTAGTGTTAACAAACAGAAAAATACCACCTAACATAATACAGAATCAACATAGCACACAGGATATATGCAAAACTTATGGGCTTTTCAAAAATTCCTTTTGGCGTTTTGAAAAAGAAAAAAGTTAAGACCTTCAGCAGTCCACCTGTATATGAATGAGATCGTCATTATCTGGTTCTCTGTTTTCTATTTGGCTTTATCACATACAAAACATTTTCTTGTATCTGTCAGTAACCTGGTTTTCTTATTACTGTTATCTAACATGACTTGCTGCCTTGGAGCTCTCTCTTTTCCGTTCTACAAAATTAATATTCAATAGTTTTCCTAAAAATAACTCAGGAGCAAAGTTTCTACAGAGTGGGTTTAGAACCACAAAAGTCCCTTAGATACAGCCATGGAGCAAATAAAATGCTAAACAACACTCGACTATCTTTCAAAACCCTCTCCGTGCCTTTAACCCTTTGACCAGCGTTATTGATTATGCCTTACGTTTTACTAAGCGCTGGTCGTTAAGGGGTTAATAAAACATTCCAGAAAGATGCTATCAGCAAACTACAAATTGGCCACAATAATATACAAATATAATCAGTCAATGTATGATGTCAATTAGGACCAATTTCTCACCTGTTCACCACCTTGACTTGGATTATTTTTCTGGCACGTTTCTAGTCCAAAACGATCATTTTCCCCACGGAACTTTGTATCAATGCAGAGATCTGTACCAACACTCCTCACCTAAATAACCAACAATAAAGCCATAAATCTAACAATGTCTATGGCAACATTGTCATACAGCATAAACCCATCTATCGATGATCACTTCAAAAGAAATCATAGTCAGTCATAATCCACTTTAGAAGCCTGGTCAAAATCTAAAAAATTTATCAAACAGAATCAAGCTGAAATAAAACAAGTTATAAGACAAGTTCTATGTCCAATTTAGCTGATAAAAATATAATTAAGAGAAGCATAGGCAGATTCAGGTTAAGAATTCATTATAGAAAAACATGTGCACGAGTAAATACAGGCAGATGCAGACAGAAAGTGAAGGCATAAATATCTGTAAACAAATGAGTGAAAGTACCTCTCCCTCAGCCACATTCGGTGGTTCCACCATCGGATATTTCTTTGGCAGGTCAAAAGCCACTTCCTGCATGAACCACTTGAATGGCTTACACTTTAATTTCTCCCTTATAGCCAACTGTGCTGTTATGTTGCCCGTGTCAACGCTGAGGTAATGTGGTCTTCTCTGGTAGAGGTAGTTCTTGTACTCGTCCATCCAGACCTCAGCAACACGTCGATAATTCTGCAGGAAAATTAAAAACTAAGCAGCAAGGACTCGGCAAGTCAGTGATGGCCACATATCCTTGATAGTGCTGTTATCCAAAGTACACCTTGTCTGACTCACTCAGCCCACCTGGATTTGCTGGTCAAACTGAGTTTCCAATTATAAAACTAAACTTTAACTAGCTTTACACAGCACCTTTACACAGCCCAGCAAGAGCACTACGGATTTGAGCGGCACTATATAAATGCTTGATTACATTACATTACCTTGGTAAACTGTCTACAGGTTATAAAATGCTTAGACACACAATGCTTACAACACTTGGATCTTACAAGCAGTGATATCTCAGTAACTTTCCTTTTTGATTTGGCTCTTTAACTAAATGTTTTTTAGGTAACTTTGTGTATCTGCTGCAGGTAAATGGAATTATAGCCTGCAAACACTGTCCCACTAACAATGTTGGCTTCTTTGTCCAATGCAAAAATTCCCAGATTGGATTGTCTTTTTCTTTCAGCCAAAATTCCAAAATTCATGATAAGACTCATTGTCATGTAAATCAAATTTATTCAACACTAAGCAAAGTAACTTTAACAAAGCAACTGTAAAAGACCGGAAGTAAAATCAAAGACCGCAAAAATCATAATAGCGCAATAATTACTGTTCTAAAACCTATTTCTAAACCTATTTTCGACCTCAATTGTGTATTTCAGTTCTTGCTGTGTTCTTGTTCTCAAAATAATTCCAAATATTCCTTCATATTCTCATTCATGGAAAATGATAATTTTACTTCTAATTCCAGTTTCTGTAAATGAAAATATCACTGCTTGGAATTCGCTACATAAATGTCTAGATACGAGCACACAGACCTACATACACACATGCAAATAAAATTGACAAAAAAAATTCAGATAAAAGCAGAAATGCCTGTTTTTAATAAAATAATCATACTCTGCCAACAAAGTCTCCAACTCCAGGGTTAGGAAACGGAGCAAATTTTCGGTAAATGTGACCAACTCGTGAGCAAGGAGCATCTACCATCTGACCACCACATTGCCACAGCTAGACAAAATTAACATATTCATATTATGTAATTGTCAGTAATGCAAAGCAGCAATTAAACAGAACCATGCTATAATTAACAATAATTTTAACCAGGACAAGTATTGCACTAGGCAAGAAGAAGCCGATGTCTCTAAAATGTGCAGTTCATAATTTTGCAAAATAATGAACACAAATAAACCCTTAAACCAGTGACTGGCAGATTTTGACTATTTAATTTAATTTATCTCGGATGACTAGCTGTCAACATCACTGACATCATAGCACACATCGTTTTAATTGATAGTGGCACTGAAACTGCAGACAAGTCTGCATATAAACCAGTCGGTAGGCTAAAATGGATGAACAAGTAAAATAGGCAATGTTTTTCAAAATGCATAAATGCTTCAGATAAACTGCCTGGAAAGAAAGAAACAAATATTTTAGTTTCAAGCACCCAGAAGACAAAGTTCAGCGCATGTCGTGTGTCCTTCAAGAAGACAATCGGCACAAAGAGAGTATAGCATACCTTAAAGGAGAGTTCATATTGTTCACCTCCCCAGATGTCAAGCCCAGGGTCGTAACCGCCGAGCTCCCAGAACCACTTGGAACTGATGGCAAACAGTCCACCTGCCATAACTGGGCTTCTGCAATTACATAAATAGTCAAACCATTGCACTAAGTGTGTACAAGTAATACTATTCATATATATGTACATTTCGCACATGCATGTCTGAATTCGCTTCAGCTGTTGTTTTGTCCATTATCTTTCTGCCACATTGGTGATGTAATGGGCCACACAATAAAAGGCAGCACTTCTTCTTTTGCTATCTATACAGTTTGTGATCACCAGCAAAACCTAGCCCACATATACAAAGGCCTTTACACCTAAGATCCGGAGTTATTTACTTCCACAGCATACAATCTCATACAACAAATTGCTGCATTAGAGTCATGTGCAATGCTGAAATGTGTCACTGTAAATTGATGCTGCTTGCAAAAGACACATCTGAAGCACTTCTGTCTCACTTGAAAGGCCGTGCAGGGTGCTTTAGATCATCTGGCAGAAGCGGAAGTCTCTTGTAAAAGAATTCCCAGTCAAACGCCCCTCGTGCACCTTCATCTTGTGCCCGGTAAGCAAAATTTTCAAAGTCAATGACATCAATGAATGGACAGACAACTGTGCGATAGTCCTCAGCGATTGGATCTAAAACAGATCAAATGACATACAACAGGCTAATACAGCGTTTCCCAAACTGTGTTCCGCGGAACCCTAGGGTTCCGTGAGGTGAAGACAAGGGTTCCGTGGATAACTTTCAGTGTGAATAAATGGAGGCTTTTTACTTGACATAGGCGTATAGCCTCATACGAAAGAGAATTCATATGTCATTGTCATCTATATAAATTTGTGTTATTTTCATTCTAATCTTGGTTTAAACCCGTAATTGCCTACATTCTCAAGCGTTTGTACCTACGACAGAATTAGGGCCTATCTTTAGTCTTGGATGAGGTTCCGTCATAAAAATTTAAGGTCAAAAGGGTTCCACGGCCAAAAAACATTGGGAAACGCTGGGCTAATAAATGATGTTAATTTTTAGAGCCATTACATAACTATGTACATATTACCTTGAGAAGGCTCAACACTTTTCCCAATTAGGTTTTAAGTCAGTGCTTTCGAGTTATTATCATTATTAAAACTTTAAAGTCAGTGCATCTGAAATAATTAAACTACTTTTGCAAAGTAGTAAAGAGATTTAATATTAAGAATTTAATATCAAGAAATGATGAAGAAGAAAATGACCAACCAAGTAAGGGAGGCAACCAGTTGATACTGGCTTCAACGTGCGAATCAAGAAAGATTAGCACCTGGCCTGTAGCGGCCACTGCCCCTGAGATTCGTGTTCGGATCAATCCTTCCCTCCTCTTCTGACGTACAACCTTCACCTTTCCATCATAATGCGCCTTTAAGTAGTCATCCAAAGGCTGTTTCAGGAAATCTGTAATGGTCAAAAAAGAATCTTCAACATCTAGAACTGGCAATGTTCCGCTATGCACAGCCAGAGGTAATGGTCCATGAAATCAATACCTATCCCATCTGAATACAATTTCATGCGTGTGCAAAATAACAAACAAACTGAGGCATGCACAAATAAAAGCCCAACACAAGCCGGAAACTCACTATTATTGGTGCATTCAACTTGTCAATTGCGTGAATGCTTTACAAAGTCAGCCCTGATGGTTATCAAAAGGGATATAAAGCAAGCAACATATCTTTATAAGCCTCGGCATAAAAGAGCAGAGGTCACCAATCAACTCCCTTGACACCTCATCTTTCAACCAACAGTACAACACATGCATTCATTTAACTCTTTAACGACCAGCTTGTAAGGCATAATCAATAACGCTGGTCGTTAAAGGGTTAAAACAGGAATTTTGCAATCATGCCATCCTAGTGGGGATTGGAATTCACTAAATATTCCAATAGCAAGTGCATCATTATTTGCTTTAACACGGTGGCAAATGAATTCAAATAGATTCTGCTGTCGAAAACACAAAAACGCTAAACTTAAGACAGCCATAGAAGAACCTTACCTTTAGTACTGAAGTCATCAACGAGAAGAACTTCGTGAATGAGGTGCTTTGGTGAGCGGTTGATGACGCTCTGAGCCGAGCGTAAGAGTGTCGTCCAGTGCTCATTGTGAAATGGAATTACAACACTCACGTTGGGCAGTTTTGCAAGGTATTTCTGATGCTTACAGCTGCAACAGTCAATCCAATAAGATAATGATATCATTCACCGATATCAGATATATACATTTAAACACCTTATATATAGTGCTTCCCAGTGCCTTACAAAAATGCTACCTATATGCCTACATAAAAATGTTACAGTCCTAATCAGAGCTAGTCATTAGACAGTAAATGATGCTCAGATAATTACTAAAAGTGCTACAGACTAACACAATGTGCTGACATTTGATGCAATGTTCAGCCCATTGCATTGGTGACTAGAAACGCAACTGATGAAGTCCACAGAACAATTGAGTTGCATTGACATTGATACCACAGATGCTTATATCAAGAAACTTGCTTGACCTTTGCATGCTATATATTTATAACCAAAACTTTAGCCCCAGTCAGAAATCTTGGAGATAAAAGTTGCAGTGTTAACATGAAACTTAACTAATTGAATTCTGAACTAGCCTTAGACATTTGATTGCTTGTACTTTTTTAGAGAGGACAAGTGAAAAGAGGTGAGACATTCAAATTTCGCTGCATTGTCTCTCAACAGTCTGATAGTGTTTCAAATAAATATATTTTACTAACATATGTTAGTTATAATGTTTAGTCATTATCAGGCCACATTTTAAACTGTCCACCATCTGAAGGCAAAATAATATCAAACTTTTGCATGGCATGATATATAGGTCGAAAGTCAGGCATCTCTGGGTAAGGTTATATTGTCCTGTAAATACTGCAGAGGCATTTCTTAAAACTTACTAAAGAAGAAAGTTGCTTACATTTGAGCATAACAAAGCTTTCAAGATACAACTACTAAACAGAATCGTGCCTTCTCAGTGGTTGACCTCTCGCTCTGGAATACGCTACCATTGGTGTTGCAGTTGTCACCAAGGATCCACTCAGACTCTTCTTATACTCGCCTTAAAACTGTTCTTTATGGCCATCCCGGGGTCTGGAGCGCTCCTGAGTAGTAGCCTTGAAGGGGCGCTATATAAATTTTCACAATGAATGAATGAAGTATATTGATTCACTTTAATACTTTAATACCTTACTTGCACCAGCATTATAGTGTGTGTAAATGCTTTCACATTACTTTAAGTCTTCTGACATGCATGCAAGTAAAATACAAATGCCACAAGGTTCCCTCAAACTTGCCGCTGATGGATGATAATGGACCATCTCCCATCACTGCTGCATTGAATACCACAGAGCACAGCAACAATTCACTAAATAACAGAATCTAGTAGTTCTCTCCCTAAGTGTTCTGCACCAGCTAATTCCTTCAGGTCCATCTGAAGCCTGATTTTAACAAGTCCTCAGCATATCAAGTCATCAAGATTCAGGTTATATGGCTCAAGGAACATATGACACAGTCCCCACCAAACATTGGTAATAGATTATCAATCTACTCTATTCAAGGCCTACCAAAATATCCCATCACAATAAAGCACCTCAGATGGAAATTGCTGACATAGGGTGCAATGAATGCCTACCTACCCTACTGTACCCTACTGTTTTACTAAATTGTTGGCATTACTCAGGATGGCGAATGTCGTTGAGAGCTCTGTCAAGTGAGATTTTGTCGCTGGCGAATGCATTGAAACCATTGACTTTATAGAGATCATCTTTCTTCTTTTCGTCTTCAGCTGACAGAATAACGGCTGACCCTTGCTCACCAGGACCTTGCAAAGAAACACGAGCAATTGACAATCAATGCCAAATCAATGCCAGCCACCTGTTCAGACTTGAAGAAGAGGTGCTGATAACAGAGCTGTTCGAGTCACCTGCTGTGGTTCAGAATCAACAGAGAATTAATCAAAAAGAATCAATACACACAAAGCGGCTGAAGCATACCACAGCTTATCTGCTTCACGTTTCTCTTACGATCTGCATTTCAATTATTCAGTGCATAAATTCCTAGTTGTGCACATTATCAACATCTGGCACCTGACATCTTAGTCTCATGTTTCATGTCCGTACGTATCTGAACATGCCCATAACAACATTTAATAATGCCTCATGACATGTATCACAAATGGTAGTGGTGGCGACAGATATCATCTCTGTGACAGAGGTGATAGTAAAGCTGGTGGATGATGATGAATGATGACGACAACGACGATGATGATGAAGCATGTCATCTCAATTTTGAGAGCAGATGGCTAGCGCATAACGAGGCCAATTAAGCCAATCTAATTTGTCAAAAAACGTACTTGTAATCTTTAAAATCTTACTGTTTTTCTAAACACTTTTTGGCCATCATAAAAATTTATGATCACAATTTGTTCTGCAACATTTATCTTTACATAAAATTTTGAGGGACACCTGGCATAAGCCCTCAAATCTTACGTTAAGTTTCAGGGCAAGAGGAGACTTACTGCACTTATTATATGTTGTAATTAACCATCTACAGGTAACTGCGTCTGTCTCAACATCTGGCCAGTAATTTCTATTGAAACATCCCACTTTTTCATGAAGTTACTTCACGAAATCTGTCTGGGTGCCTAGACCAACGGCATGCCCAGCACAAGAATTTACTAGAAGGGTTTGAGCATAACTGCTCTTACAAAATTAAACCTATGGCAATCACCTGTTCTCTGCTGTTCCTGGGCAATTGCTGTGTAGTCATGCCAATCAATTTTTCCATCTTCATTAGGCACTGGTCTCAATTCACTTACTTCCCTTCGTGCAACATTGTCAGACAATGGAGAACCACGCCTCACTGGAGTAAAAGCAAATTGTCTCGATGTCACCTGTAACCATAATCATGAAGTTTGATCAGCTGCAAACTCTATCTCTTCTCTTTCTCTCAACCCACTCTCTCCCCTCCATCCACTAGCTTGCTCTTTAACTGATCAAGCATGCATAATTAGTAAGCAACCATTGTGACAAGGTTCAGCATTGCTAACTTCACTACAAATGCCAGTAATGAGCAACTAATTTATTCAACCAAGCGATCATGATTTAATACCAGATAAATTATGTTTAAGACCACAGCTATTGCTTCCAGTGTCAGAGAGAGTGAAGAACATTGATTGAACTACCAAGCATGTGGATACACAGCTATCATCAATGTGGGTGAAACAGCAGCTAAGCTCCTACCAGTGTGATGGCAGTGACAACCAAGGACACAAATACCATAATTAATCTTGTTTATATTATATACTACTTTATTTGTGCAGGAATGGAGAGTCTTCCTTCCACAGATATCAACAGCCATCTGGGCACAACTGATAGAAAACTTCTACGCACAAGTTCTTATATCTAGGTGCTAAATGGGTTAGATGTAAATATTGGGAGCCCTGACATAATTACTTGTCAAACAGATTCAAGTGCAATTCAAATGGGCTGTGCAGAAATCGCTCTCCACTACTAACTAATGCTTGGAATAACAACAACAAAATCTAGCATAATAAATGAAATTTACAGCAGTTCATCAAGATATCTATTCAGATATGCTCAAAGTTCAGCCTCCATGAAATAGAAGAAGTATTATCAAAATCACCCTTCTAAGTGTCACTAGCTATTAAATCAGGCAGCTCCAGAGGAAGGCCATTCAACCTGGACAGCTCAAACATATAAGCAAGTGAAAGTAAAAAAAATGGGTTTTTCGGGACCTTCTTTTATTGACTTTTGGTAATCTGGTAGATGGCGCAATCGCTCCATTTACTTAATAGATCAACTATGAAGTAAACTAGACAGAGTGGAGCTTGTCAATGAGGACTCATTCGAGAGGGTAAACAATATTTAATTTTTGTCTTTTTTTTCCTCAATTTTTGAGTTATGTCCGCAAAAATTTTTGAGAATTCCGGTAGACCCCCTAAACCAATTCTGAATTAGAAAAAAATTGGCATGAGTACTATTTGGGCCCATTGCCACCTACAGACAGAATATTTGATTGACATTGGGGCGTTTGATGCACCCTAAGCTCCAACAATGCATTGTGAAGTCAGGTTTTTTTTACCCTCTTTTATTTAACTTGGTTTGCATAAAGTTTGTCATGATTAGACGTCAGTTCGTTGATTCGTCGGAGTCCTTGTAACTCTTTTTTCAGTATGTTCCAGTCGATTTACAGAGCTGAAATTTTGGACACATGTCACGCTTGGATGACAATTTGAATTTTTTTCCAATTCAGAATTGGTTTAGGGGGTCCACCGGAATTCTCAAAAATCCAGTATCACGTAATGTATAAAATGTCCAGGTGTTTTTTAAATAGAAATGTTGTGTGCTTCTTTTCAGTGACATATGTGACTATCGAGCAGCAATTAGGTCGAGCACTTCTTTGGTCAGTCTGTCGTCACCATGTAGGAGACTTGGAGGTTTCTGTTCTGTCACATGTGTTGGATGACCTACACATTGAAACCTCCCAAGTCTCCAGGTGTCACCCTGCCTACAAGGCTTTGAAAGAACTTTAATGTCCTGCCAGTGATGCAATCAATCGACAAAGAGTGAGAAAGTGAGAAACCACTGACAGGACATAAAAATTCTTGAGGAGCCTTGTAAGCGGGGTGATGTCTGGAGACTTGGAAGTTTTCAATGTATTTGTCATCAAACAGTCGATCAGTCAACGAACGATTGCCATGGTTTGATTCTACAGTGTTTAGCGAGATTGCGCAAAGCTTTATTGGTGAGTGCAGAGCGAATATGTTTAAGCCTGCTCATTCAGAGCTACCAACTCGACGTGACGACTATATTGAGCTGTGCATGGTATTCCTCGATGGAGAAGAAGCAGAATGCCGAGTGACATTTAAGAGACCGTGAGCTCTTCACAAGGCCAGATGGATGGCGAAATTCATCTATTCGATAAGGATAATTTGTCTGTTTAAGCAGCAGATTCAAGATATACCTCGTGGAATGATCATGATACTCCACCAAGTATCAAAAGAAAGGAACTTTGTCAACTTTGCAACCTCTATCTACAGCACCTGGTGGATTATGACTAACTCTATGGAGGATGCCCCATGGAAAGACTTGAACTTTATCAGTCTCTGTTGAAGTATGAGAATGTTCATCCAGAGATCTCTAGTAGTGCCATTCGAGCCTTGAAGTTGCATCTCTGGTACCAGACTGCAGAATTGGTGTTTGTTGCGCTGTGGAGCAAAAAGGTTTCAGGGGATGCAAGATGTGATCTTGCCGACAAACTGCTAGGCATCAAGCCAGACGTCGCCTTAGCAGGGCTTTGGTAAGGAATTTGGCAAGCCCAGGTTTCTGACGTCAGTAACATTAACAACAACCCTGGCTGATCTAGTCACGATTGACTCATGGTATGTCTTTCACCTCATACAGTTAGATCCACAGTTTTTGACAGAAGATGTTGCAGTCTGGCCAAGTTCTGCCACGTATCAATTGTCACTGATCAACCTGCGGGCATTGAACATAGGTAATGACTGTGCTGAAGCTCAGTTCAGACTTCTTGAGCTTAGCTAAAGTAAAAGAACATTATTAAAACATGCTGCAGGTTGTTGAGCAGGATAGTAAGCGATGGCCAAATCTCCACAGAAACAACAGTCCCGCGAAATGACTTATGGTACTACACTTGATGCACATATGTTAAATTTATGTCACATTACAGCTCTTTGCGGCTACTCATGCTTTTAACTAATCTGTTTCACTATTTTCTAGCTTGTGTCATGTATACAACAAAATGAATCTTTAACTTGAATAACTTCTCTTATCTCAAAAAACTTTCAGTTCGTCATTTATTTCAAAACATTCAAGTGCTCGGTGGACCCCCTAGATGCTGAGTAAACTTCCCGAAACTTTTAAGGATAGTTTCTTTTAGTAATTGGAAAAAAATTAACGTATAGACACATGCCTCCTACAAAAAAAACAAAATCATGGGGTATTTGATGCACCCTATTGGAGCTCAAGTAAAAGCAGCAAACAGGATGTACAGCACAATACAGTTCCACCGCAGTAAAGGAGTCAGATTCCGTACAGATCACATATCCAACAATTGCACAGGTTTTTAGAAATTGAAAGTACTGGTAAACAGCTAAAAAAATATTTAACCCAATAGTCAACAGTGAGACACAGTGGTCGATCCATAATAATAAAAATGTCTAAATTACCTACAATATGGTACCATATTTTGTGATCCAAACTTTACAGTTTATACACTGGAAGTTCATAGAGTGAACTCTGCGCATTGGCTCATGGGCAAATTGTTTACAAACATGTGCCTTAGTCACCCAAACACAAGCAGGAAAATAAACGTTAAGTCAAGTGATGCACAGCACCAAGTGTAACGCTTGCATTCATCCACAACTGGCTCAAGGGCTGAAGAGCGGGAAATTATTCCCACCCTTCAATTACACTATGGGACAGAGGAGCTTTACTCAACAGCAGTCAAAAGAGAATCCTACCGCAACAATTCCTCTAAAGTCTTCCGGATCAACCGGCATTCCATGAGGTACAACTCGAACACCGATGACATGATCATTGTGATCGCCAAACATCAGCTTCACAAGAACCGGCCCAAGCGTCAAGAAGAACGCAGCAAACACAAGATACTTGAGAACTGTGACTGCATTCCTTCGCATTGTGTAGTCTTCTTCTTCAGTAAACACAACAAACATAAAATTATATATTGCTGAGTCATAAAGCCTTATATAAATGAACAGCAAAACTGATTTCCATGTACAATCAAAATTATGGTCTTTACTCTCTGACCCTGAGAAACCGATCAATTGGTATGTGTCTGGTTTATGTGCCCGTTACTTGTACCAAGAAACACGATTTGCTGGTCTTGCCACCCGAGATCCCAATAGTCAGGCCTTGATCTACATAATATATTTTAAGGGACGAACAGTATCAGAACGAATATTCTGCCCTGCCGAGTCCCAGGATCGAATTCTATGAGTTCAGTTATACAGAGTACGAATTTTGAATATTAAAAAAGCATCATCCTATTGATTTTTAGTTTGGAATTTTGCACAATTTTTATGAATGAATGTGCAGTCACTGTGGAACAATACAAGTCAACTGCAGAAGACTTTCTGCAGCAACTGTAAGGCGAAAAAAAGACAATGCGTGGTGAACATGATTGTATACTGCAAGATTGTTTCAGTTGTCATGTGATGCGAGCAAGCTCCAATTTATTTTCAATTACTTCATTTTCACATTCCATGACCCAAGTCCCACGAGTTCTGTGAAAAGTAAGAACAAGGATGGAAGTGCTGTTCAAGCGTCATGTACACAGATATTGAGTGACTACTCGAAGCCAATGGGTAGCAGAGATCAGAACTATCAGATGACTAAAATTCACCATTCCCACAATCCATTCAATGAGTCGTAAACAGCTTTCTATTGTTCTTTCTATTATTGTCTCACATAACAATGTATTTGAGAAGGCATTAACTACCAGCATGCGAAGAACGATACAATTGACCAAAGAACATGAGTATCAGCAATAACAGTCGATTTCCTAACAAGGAAAGTTTTTAGCATTTCTAATTTTGATTATTAAAGTTTCAGAAAAATGTAAAAAATGTATAAAAATTGCCTGGGAGCTCAGGGTCAACTGCTATAGACAATAGTGCAATGAGGATTCAGAGGGAAAATGGTTAGCAATGTTCAAGACTATATAAAAGCCTTGCAGACAATATCAGCAGATCACACACAGCAACAGGTTATGATCTTTAGAACCCATTCTGATATGGAAATCTGCCATATAAATATAGCAGACAGATGCCCAAATTTTTCATGCAAAGGATTAAGCTACCACACTGGTAAGATGCATGAAACAAGAATTGCCTTTGTTATTAAATAGGCATATTTAGTTAAATTAGTTAACTTAAAACTCACCAAGTCAGTCATTAATTGCAATTTACTGCCAAGAATATACAGAATTCTAACTTTAACCCATGGCTGACAAGCCAAGTTAAATTTGACTCCTGTAATAACTTGTGGCCATCTGTTGGTAATTATGCTTCTAATCGTACTACATTCTCGTCAGTTTGAATAAAATAAAAAATCATTTATTTCATCACTAAACTATGCAAAGATATTCACAAAAGTTTTAGAACATTTGACTGAAAGTTAGTCTTTTTAAGAAGAAATGTTATATTAAAGTCATCTTCTTTAGTTTTCTGCCATTTTGGCAGGTTTGCATGTCCAATGTCGCCACTTCTCTCTGTTCTGAGCCTCCACTTTCATCTACTTGTAGTCACCACTTCCATCATCCAGTCCATTTTTCTCGCTCTTCCTCTTGTTTTATTTTTCTGTCTCTTCCTCTTGTTTGCTGTCTCTTCATTTTTCCCTCAATGATGTTTCGCAGTAGGAAGTCACCTCTTAGTATGTATCCAATCCATCTCCTTTGTTGTTCTCTTATCGTTTTCATCAATGATCTTTTCTCTCCTACCATCTGTAATACCTCTTCGTTTGTCCTGTTTTCAGTCCAATTAACTTTTTCCATTCAGCACCACATTCACATTTCCAATGCTTCTTTTCTTGTTTCTTCTCTTATTGTCCACGTCTACGATCCGTAAAGGACCACACTCCATATCATCGTTTTAACCATTATCTTTTTCAAGTTTCTATTTAGTTCTCCTCTCAGAAGTTCTTTCCAATTGTAAAATGCATCTTTTTCTTCTTATTCTTCTTTTGATCTCTGCATGCCACCTTGCATCTTGTCATTAAAGTCATATTAGGCCTAAACATACTGGTAGTTTTTCCCTTAAGATTTGTGGCAGGTACAGGACAATTGTGGACATCTAAATAAATTTCCAAAAGTCTGTGTTCCAAACATAGAATTTTGAGATAATTAAAAATACCTTTCCCATCTTGTAAACAAGGCGCCATATAAATATTCTGATACACATCCTACAGTATTTGTGATAATTTAGATAAACCGATGACAGGCCATCCGGCCGCGCTATAGGTTCGGGTCAAGGCGGGCAGATCCTTACAGATCTTATATCCTTGAACAGTCACCAACGTAAGTCTTTAAAGTAACTTTACAGACATCATGTTACGTACGCTTTGCCGAACGAAATACTAGCCAGATCGCAATGGGGCAGAAGTGGACAGTACTGAAGCAACTTGTGTGTGTGAAATGAAGCGTGAAATGCTCACGTGGCAAACTGGCCGCTTTTAACTGTTCATTGACAAAAGGCCCCAAATAATCCTAATACGACGTGCTCACTATACCAGCTGCTTTAAGAAGTAGTGAAAAGTGCAGAAATTAGAAGAGAAGACGATATCCATAAGACTCGCTCCTTCCACCACACTCCCAGTTCCGTAGCAACTTCCCAACTACCCCTACTCTGCCTCATGCCTCTTTTGCAACAGCGCATATGTATGAGGCCAAACGCCAGTCTAGTAGTTAATTGAGTTTGTAAGTAAGAGCTGCAGTGATCCACTGAATCTGAATCAATAACATGTAATGTAATGTAATGTAAATCCTCGAAAATTTCTCGGCGCCCACAAAAGCCACGTCAGGGAGACCAGCTTATTCACCGGCGCTATGCCAAATCAAGTCCGCAATAGCCAATCCTCTCGTTTCTTTTCGGTGCCGGGTCGAAATCCAGGGAGTCAAGCCGAGGAGACAGCATGGTGCTACGGTGGTAGTCGATGATGAGGGTGGTCATGTGGTGGCACAGGAGTAGAATCTGGATAGGACACATTGAAGAGTTCGGTTTTTAGTCGTGAATGGAAAGTAGCAGAGGATAATGAAAGCGGAGGAGAGGTTATATTTGGAGCTGAGATTGGGGATGAGCAAACTGACGGAGTTCTTTTGGGAGTCCGTTCCTAAGTGCTGGTGCATCATAGACTAAGGAGCGGTTGCAGAATTTCAGAGACGATGAGACTGGAGGTCGAGATAGAGTAAGATATGACGATGACGATGAGCGAGTTGATCCGGGCGTTGAACTGTAAGGAGTTGACGAATGTAAGAGGGTTGAGAGGGTTGAGAGGGTTTCGAAGTGCGTTGTAGGTGATAGATACAATTTTGTAGTGGATGCGTTGAGGCACTTTTAGCCAATGAAGTGATTTTAAGACAGAGGTTATATGATGGTGTTTTGGGGTTTTAGTGACTGCGCGGGCAAGAGCATTATAAATTGTTTGTAAGCATCTTATTTGTGAGGAATCAATGTTGTGAAAGAGAGAGTTGCAGTAATCTAGCTTTGAGTGGACAATTGATGTGGCTATTGTGCATGCAGTCTTGTAGTTAAGAATTGGGCGCAATCTACGAAGGTCGCGGATGTGCATATAGCAGGTGCGAGATAGCTGAGTGATGTGGTCAGAAAAGGTAAGGTTCTTATCGAAGATGACTATAAGATTGCGGACAGGAGAAGAGTAAGGCACAGGATAAGTTGGGTTCGTTTGAAGGTCGGTATGTAAGTTTGTTCAATTGCTCACAGAGGCCAATGATGAGAAATTCTGTTTTTGAAGGGTTTAGACAGAGCAGGTTGGTGGTCATCCAAGTTGATATGAGGGCGATGGTATTTTGAATGTGATTTAATGCATCTGTAAGTGATTGAGGAGAGAAAGATAAAAACAATTGTGTATCGTCAGCGTAAAGGTGATGATCTACAGAAGACGAGGAAATGATTTTGCTAAGTGGGGAAGTGTATAGAATGAATAAAAGAGGCCCAAGAACAGAACCTTGAGGAACACCGCAGGTGAGGCGGTGAGGACTAGATGAGTGACCAGAGGCATTGACAGTGAAAGAGCGTGAAGAAAGGTAAGACTTGATACAGGATAGGGCAGTACCAGAGATTTCAAATGTAGAGGAAAGGCGTTTGATAAGAATGGCGTGATCTATGGTGTCGAAGGCGGCAGAAATGTCTAAGAGGCATAGGCAAGACACTTGTTAGCGACCTATCGCCATAACAAGTTTGTTGTATAATGAGGTGAGTAGTGTTTCCATAGAGTGATGTTTCGTGTATGCAGATTGATTTGGGTTGAGGAGATTGTTTGAGGTTAGGAAGCCATTGAGACGAGAGAGGACAACCCGTTCCGAGAGTTTGGATAAGAAAGAGAGACTAGAAATTGGCCGGTAGTTGGACAGAAGTTCTTTGTCTAAGGATGGTTTCTTGAGGAGTGGTTTAACAATCGAGTCCTTGAAAAGCATAGGAAAAGTGCCGGTTGATAGAGACAGGTTGATGATCTTCGTAATTGTAGGAACGAGAAGAGTTGCACAGTCTTTTAGTAAGAGGTTGGAATTGGATCGAGGTCGCATTGTTTGTTTTGAGAGGCTTGGATGAGGGTCATGATTTCTTCGTCATTTGCAGACTCGAATATGTCAAAAGATGTACCAGGTGGCAGGATTGTGTCGCCGTGATCGTCTGAGGATGATGATTGTGATAGGAGAGTCTGTAACGAGAGATGGAGAGAGGATACTTTGTCGGTGAAGAAAGATGCAAAGGAGTCGGCAATGGATGCATGTGGAATAGAGTTTGGAAGAGAATTAGAGGAGCCGCGGTGGAGAAGATTATTAACAGTTTTCCAAAGATTTCGAGGATTGGATGAATTTGAGTGAACGAGAGATGATAGGTAGTGCTTCTTGGCTGAGAGAAGTTGGCTGTGGTATCTGTTTGTTACGGTTTTTAGTCTATTGAGAATGGATACGTCGTGTCTTTGTTTGTATGCTCGTTCCAGGCGACGGCGCGATGAGTTTAGAGCTTGCAGAAAAGAGTATAACCATGGATTTTTTTGCATTTTTTGCATGAGATTCAGGCTTTGCGATGATTGGAGCATGTTTGTTGATGAGTTCAGACAAGGTGGAGTTGTATGCAGACAGGAGATCTGTTGGAGGATTGAGAAGCAGGGATGAGGATTCAAGGTCAAGTTTGAATGCATCGAGGTCGATGGAGTTGATGCGGCTAAATGAGTGCAGTTTGGGTGAAGGGCGAGAAGATGGTTCAATGTTGAGCTTTGTGAAAATGGGATAATGATCAGAGGGCGAGTTGAGTTCACTGTTGAGGATTGGTGATAAGCTGGATGCGACAGAAGTAATGACCAAATCTAAGGTGTGGCCATATATGTGAGTAGGGAAAGAGACATGTTGGATCAGATTGAAAGAATTTTGAGAGGAAAGAAACTGGGATGCAAATGGATCGCCAGGGTTGTCGACGTGGATGCTAAAATCGCCAGTGATGACAAATTCATGGGGTGTGGACACAGCAACAGATAGAAATGAATTGAATTCCTCAAGGAAAACACTTGGTTTTGCAGAGTAAGCTGATGACGTCGGAGGTCGGTAGATATTGTAGATTGTTAGTTCAGAAGTCGGTAGTTTGATGGTGACAGATGATGATTCGAAGGTTTTGTATGAGTATGTGGGAGATGCGAGGACATCGGCTGGCTCACGTATTAGGATGGCAATCCCCGCCTCCAAGGTTAGATGTTGAAATTTTGGATGAAGCTTTAGGATGCCGGGGTGAGCTAATGAGAGAGTAGCCGTCAGGTCTACAGCTACAAAGTTGAGAGTTAGTCGCAGAAGAAGTGATCCAAGTTTCAGTTAAGGCGATTATATCAGCAATAACAGCAAAGCGCCCATCCTTTCAATTTGTAAATTGCGACCAAAATGGCGTGTAAATGGTCACATTTTTCATCATTTTAGTTTACTTACCTACAGTCACTTGACAGTTGCTTCTTTATTCTTTAAGTATACGAATTCCTCATAAACTACGAACAAGATTTTGTTCGAATCGTCAACGCCTGTGAATAAGCTAGGCCAAATTTTCAAGGCCAGCGCGGCCTTGAAAATTTGGTACGCGATAATAGCCAGCGCTTGAAAATCTGGTACGCAATAGCGGTACTACACATGTTCCGCACAAGATGAAATTTTAAACTTTAGTACATTAAAATTTATGGACTACTAAGACCAGTAATTTCCATAAAAATTGTTGTTGAAATTTTTGGTGATTTTTTTAATCCTTTTTGGGGAAGCAATTGCGTATTTTACGTCCATGCAGCCCTGCCACTATTGGCCATACTTCCTACTGTTTGTAACGTCTCTACTCATTGTCTTTCTTTGGCGATACTTCCTACTGTTTGTTACGTCACTGGTAACTATATTTCTTTTTCGAAAATTCCTACTTTTTCTTACGTCACTACTTACTGTATTTCATTGGCGATACTTACGGCTGTTTGTTAAGTCAGTGGACATTATCTTTCTTTGGCGATACTTGCTACTGTTTGTTACGTCACTGGTCACTATCTTTCTTTGGCGATACTTGCTACTGTTTGTTACGTCACTGCTCTCTGTCTTCCTTGGGCGATACTTTCTACAGTTTGTCACGTCACTGTTATACTGCCTGTAAAGTCATTGTTCTCTGTCTTTCTTTGGCAAAAACCTCTATTGTTACTGGACACTATCTTTCTTTGGCGATACTTACTACAGCTTGTTACTTCACTTCTCACTATCTTTTTTTAACGACACTTCCTACTGTTTGTTACGTCACTGCTCAATCTACTTCTTTGGCGATACATCCTACTGTTTGTGACGTCACTGCTCTCAGTCTTTCTTTGGCGATACCTCCTACTGTTTGTTACGTCACTGGTCACTATCTTTTTTTGGCGATACTTCCAACTGTTTGTTACGTCACCGCTCTCTGTCTTTCTTTGGCGATACTTCCCACTGTTTGTAACGTCACTAATCACTATCTTCTTTGGCGGTACAGCCTACTGTTTGTGACGTCACTGCTCTCAGCCTTTCTTTGGCGATACCTTCTACTGTTTATTACGTCACTGGTCACCATCTTTTTTTGGCGATACTTCCAACTGTTTTATTACGTCACCGCTCTCTGTCTTTCTTTGGCGATACTTCCCACTGTTTGTTACGTCACTAATCACTATCTTCTTTGGCGGTACAGCCTACTGTTTGTGACGTCACTGCTCTCAGCCTTTCTTTGGCGATATCTCCTACTGTTTTTACGTCACAGCTCTCTGTCTTTCTTTGGCGAAACCTCTTTCTTTGTTAAGCCATAGCTCTCCATCTAATTTTCGCGATAATTCCTACTGTTTGTTACTTCACAGCTCACTATCAGTCTTCGGCGAAACCTCGTACTGTTTGTTACGTCACAGCTCTCTTGTCTTTTTTGGCGATATATTCTACTGTTTGTCACGTCACAGTTCTTTATGTTTCCTTGGCGATACGTCCTACTGTTTGTTACGTCACAGCTCTCTTGTCTTTATTGGCGATATATTCTACTGTTTGTCACGTCACAGTTCTTTATGTTTCCTTGGCGATACGTCCTACTGTTTGTTGCGTCACAACTCTCTATATTTCTTTGGCGATACTTCCTACTGCTTGTTACGTCACCACTCTCTACCTTGCTTTCGCGATACCTCCTACTGTTTGTTACGTCAATGGTCACTATCTTTCTTTGGCGATACTGGCTACTGTTTGTTACGTCACTGCCCTACGGCCTGTAAAGTCATTGCTCTACGACCTGTTAAGTCATTGATGTTTTTCTTTGGCAATACCTTCTACTGTTTATTGCGTCACAGTTCTCTATCTTTCTTTGGCGATACCTCCTACTGCTTGTTACGTCACCACTCTCTACCTTGCATTCGCGATACCTCTTTCTTTGTTACTGCTACCAATCAGATCTCTCCAAAGCATCTCAGTCACCTGGGGTACAATCTTAACCAAATGGACCGCTGTGGTCAGTCTATCTGAATAGGCTCAAATGTGCCAAGTAGACAGCTGAGGGAAATGCACTGGAAATAACAATTGAAACAATGATCGTGCTTCATAGTCCTTATAATTATATGCATCTACACGCCTGTACTTGATATGCCACTCATATGCCTTCGTGCCTGTATTCGTGTGTGTGCGTGCGCAGCTTTAGCCAGTACGACCATCTTGCAAGCTGCTCGTGGACATCCTCTCGTCAAACGTGTGAAAAGTGCTAACAAACCCATGCGGGAAGTTTGCTGCAGTGTTGTAAATCGCGACTTCAAGGGATGAAGCCATGAGCCAAATCTTGGCCTGTGGTCACTGTTGTTTGCGTTTGTTTTTACGTGATGATGACCGATGCGAGTGTAATTGAGAAATAGACTGAAAAGAATACTGGATGAATGCTATCAAATGCTGCATGTATATATAAGTGTGCGTATATATGTATGCAAATACATACATACATATATATATATACAGAGAGAGATCTGCTTATTGTTCCCATGTATTATAATTGATCATATTATATGCTGGCTGATATATTCTTCCTAGGTTTGACATGTGACCTAAATTATGCAGCGCTATTCAGAGAGCACGACTCTCAACGGGCCCACCAGCCCATGGACCATTATATATATATATATATATATATATATATATGGCGTTTGGCTGGGGTCAGTGTTGTTATATTGTTTCGCTGATCTGGGGAACCTGAACTGTTATACACACGTGACAACCTATATCCAATCAGATATCAAAAGCAAATGTACCTTGAAATACGTAGGAGTCTTCATTCTTATTGCATCAGAAGCTGATCATTCAAGAGCTCTCAATTTTCAGCTGTTTTATTCAGTACAGATATATGTTTCTTATCATGACCACGCTGAATGCCTATATTGTATTCAAATTGATGCCCTTATAATATATATATATACATTAATACATATATATATACATTAATATATATATATATATATAATATAGTGGCCTGAATAATCATGGCATGCATAAGACCTGAAATACAGTACGTTCTTAGGTTATACAAAAGCTTTTTTTGGAATAAATACATATACTGCATTCTGTATTTACCAATTTGTTCAAAATCCCAGTCGTTATGAATAAAAAAGGCTCTTATCGCTTCTTCCTGATCACGATCGACACGAATTGTTAGATCGTACTTTTGCATGGTACTATGTAATATCAACTACAGAGTTCTGCTGTATGCATATATCGATCATCAAAAGAGTGAAGATCTGAGTGGTTTAGTCTGAGAGGGGGAGGCGGGGGAGGGGTAGTGGTGCCATTATTGTTTGCATACTGCCACTCCGCAAGAACATAAACAGATGGACCAACCTTGACATCTGTCAATACAAGGTACGTATGCCTATTGCTTGTACGAGAGAGGGAACATTCTATTTCAAAGAAGGTGACTCTCTTCTCATACAGACTCAATGAGACAAACATTATATATATATATATATATATATATATATATATATATACATAGATTCATTGCATTGAATGGCATTACAATTAGTCATCTATTTACATTATGTCACAATGTCTCAGTCTTGCAACTCAGGGTTGTGTGCCCTATTCTCAACGCGCCCCTGAAAACCATATGAAATAAATATACCGGGTGAAAAGGCGCTTACTATAATGATTGAATGCTAAGACAAAACTGTGAGATAGAAATTCACAGGTAGTCCTTCAGCTCAGAGATATAAATTTAAACAGCGTGTGTGTGCGTGGACCAGCTCACAGAGAAACAAACGCAAACAACAGTGACCACAGGCAACCGCCAAGATTGCTCCACGAGCCGAGTATATATACACACACATATTATAAGTAGATGTATGTACAGAGACAGACAGACAGAGAACGGCCCAGAGGCATGCAGGCATTTCAATTGAAAGGAACTGACCGGCGGTGGACTTAAATATGGCACTTCTTGACTGTAGCTACACTCAATGAGTTCAGGTTTGATTGACAAGCAGTTTGTCGCAGGTGGGTGGGGGTACAAAGCAGTTTGTCGCACAACCGCCCGCCCAGAAACCTTGGCCTTTAACTGCTCAATTCACTATCTCTAGCCTACCTCTGCAAATAGCAAATTTGAACTGATCGATCATTTATGAATAGGTCTAATGTTGTGATCACTTAAGACATAAAGACACGGTCATATTTTTCTGCGCTAGTCACCACAATAACTATTGTGCATCACAATTATTAAGAACACGTTAATAGATAGCCTATGTCAGCAACTGCGTCAATCACAACAGGAAGTAGTATACATGAGTAGAAGATTGCAGTACCATCAAAATTAATTATCGCCAATTAAGATTAATATGGGTAAGTGTGCTTGCAAAAGATGAAGAAGTTTATACCAAATACACAAAGTAATAACAAGGTTCTACTAAAAGTTGTTCTCTGAAAGAAAATGACATATATTTCCATTGTCAAATATTTTAATTCACAAAGTGAATTGATTGTAAGCTGAAGCGCAAAAACTGCTTGGTTCAAGGAGATCAATATCATACAACAGGCCTCCATACTAGTATAGGTAAAACTAATCAACAAATCCAGCAGCTTGATAAAGCAATTAATTTCGAAATTTCATTCATTCAGTTGAATAATCCCATTCTAAGCCTCTGACCTCCTCTGTAAAACGTAATTTTTAAGTAATAGTAAAAGTATGGTTTGGCTTCTACCAAACATGTGCTCATCTTACCCAAACAGCACAACATACTGTTAGACTATATTCTGTTCTTG
Organism: Bimastos eiseni; assembly: GCA_959347315.1. Taxonomy (NCBI): domain Eukaryota; kingdom Metazoa; phylum Annelida; class Clitellata; order Crassiclitellata; family Lumbricidae; genus Bimastos; species Bimastos eiseni. The sequence continues at coordinate 19,676,463 of OY365807.1, forward strand.
CTTGAGAAGTTCAAGTACATACTTAAAATGGACCCATGTTCAGTGGCGTGATACACATTATTACACCGTAGCTAAACGCTTTTTGCACTGTCATGCTGACACTGGCAAAGAAGTAAAAAACGTGGTCTTATTACGACCATGAAATGTTCACCAGAATTGCTATTAGAATCATTTAGGTTCTAGGAAAGTTAACAGGTGCGCTGACATAATCTGAAAGACTGTCAGCATTTGACTGGAGTTATGGCCAAATGCAACTTTGTTACAGCTGTGCTGACCATCTGCTGCAGCATGTCGTTTTCGCACTGCACATCGAGGGTTCGAAGGTCAACCATGGCGGATATGTTGTCAATTGTCAATGTCAGCTTGTCCTGACGAATTAGCGGATTGACACAGTCAGCACCAAACATATCAGACAGCAGTTCAAGAAGGCATTCACTGAAGTGTGACTTATCCACCTTGACTGGTGCCTGTGTTTTCACCTGTGAAGTGTCTGATTCAGCCTTTAGTATCACGGCCTGAACAGCATCAGCATACATGTCATTGACAGGATTAGCAGTCCATTCTATGATTGCAAGACGTGGTTCCAGTGTAACAGTCAGTGCCTTGAAGATCCTCATTGCCTGGCGATCAGGCAACATCTCCACATCGCCAGACAACTGATTCAGGTAGTAGTGAAGTCGCGATGGTGGACCATTGTAAGCCACGCTCATGCGTTCAGTAACTGTACTCGTTGCGAGATCCGTGTAGTTAGGCAAGTCGTCAGGCGCCATGATATGGTAGTTGAAGTTACGCTTCACAAGTATTCCAGAGATTTTGTCACCCTGTAGTGGACGCTTGGCAGCTAGTGACCCCACGACCTTTGCCATTTTCTCACCTCTAAACAGCAGCTGCAAAAAAGAATTTCACAATGTCAGGCTTAAAGTAAAATACTGATAAGAGATTCAATGTGAAGGTTCGAAAATATAAAGTACGCTCATTGTCTTCAGAAACGACAGAGCGTCCACATAGTGAGGGGGGGTCCAGAGCCTCCAATTTTAGGTAAGGGGGGATAATTTTTTAGTCTGGAGGTGGAAATATCTTGCCTTCCTAACACTGGGGCCCAGAGGTTTGCCTCCATCATCACTCAGAGGGGATTGATGCCCTAAGAAACGACACAGGGCCTCACCTTTAGATTATGCTAGAACCAAACTACACTGCTTGGAAGCAGACATGACAGAAAATATATAGCTGCAGAACGGTCAAAATTTACATAAAATATGTTTTGACTTTGCTGGGGCTAAGTTTTAAATATAATGCCACAGATAGGCCAAAAATGATGCTACTGGAATAGGTGATTGACATAGGCAAAACTTAGTCATGCAAATGGCATAAAGCAGACAACAATAGTTATTGGGTTTACAGACCTCCCTAACGGAAGGACACTTACAAAGAAACAGTTAAGTATGCATTCCTAAATACATATATCAACCAGAGCATAAACTTAAACTAGTGATTGGTGAAAAAGCTCGCTTCCCATTCTAGAACCAATGCGATAAACAGCTTGCTTACAAAATTGAATATTTCATTTTTAAGATATTAGAGTTGTTTCATAGCTTATAAAATGATTAGTAATCACTGATAAGTAGTGTATTTAGTTGTGTAATCAAGCACCACTCACTCGGTTTTAACTGAACATTCACTAACAATGTATGACTGAATAGAGCAGAGTGGTAAAAATGCACTTATTTAAAAGTCTAATATGTATAGGGCCCAGCATGAGGGGATGATAACTTTTACAAGATATTTATCCATCGTAGTCCAAAGTAGGGCATAACCGGAAATCACCTCGGACATTCGCCTCGGCCGAATATTGGACTATTTGGAAGTATATTCGCCTCGGCAAATATTACATCCACAAATTGTTAAAAATAACTTTTTGATAAAATAATTTTGTTTGATAAAATAATATTTTTTCATCAAATAAATTAGGACTAACTAACTTACTTACAATTTATTGATCAATTAAACAAGGACTTAACATTCCATTGAATTTTCTTTAAAATAATTATGTTAATTTCTATATTTTAATTTCTTTTGGTTGCATTCCCCACGTTGCAACCAAATCAGTAATTTCTCCTCTTCACTTGGTTCCACCTACTTTCCGGTAAACATTAGAGAGCAAAGACGTCGTTGATAACTTCATATTTAACATTTTATAACAACCTTCGATGAAATTGGGATTTGAATGACGGGACAGAACAAGACATCAAACTAGCCACCGGCTGTGACAAAACTGCTCATTCTGACTAACACTTTCCAAATGTTCTCCATGTAGTTGAAAAAGATCGCCAAGACACTCCAAATCCACATTGAAAAGAAATATATTTCCAAAAGTGATGACTGACTTTCTACTTAAGTTGGCTACAAATGGATATTTTAATTTTTATGTTCCGTTTTGGCATATTTGACATAAAAAATGTTATATGCTTCATTGTTTGCAATTCGATGCTATTGTTCAAAAAATGAATTGCAAACAGGAACTGCATTTAACGGGATAATGGATAATTTACATATTAAGCCATACTCTAGTCATAGTAGGTGTATCACTAAAATGAAGCAATAATAAGTGATTTCATAAAAGTGATTCCATGGTTTACTCAAATTTGCTTTGTTAGGTTACTCAAATTATTATTTGCTGCTGGGGGACCTCAAAATGAAATTAGATTTTAGAAATCTTTGGCCCAATTTAATGGCGGTCATATTGAAACAGAATGCAAATACAGACAGCACAATCTGGTAACTTAAAATTTTTGCAATGTATTTGTGATTGTGATGCACTTTAGTGCATGGCGCTGTGTGGAAGCAAAATATGCAATTGCGTAAAAAATCAAGAAAGATAAAAGACCAATTTTTAAAGAAATTATGGTACATCTTTCAATATGTTTTAAATGAACCTCATGTGCGAAATAGGGCATAACCGAGTAGACAATTTCCACCGAGTACCAAATCCGAGTATTTGGATGAACTATTTGCCGGATCTGGGTACAAACCGAACAGTAGTAGCAAATCTGGCAACGAGTACCATCCGTATGCAAAGCATAGTTACCTGCCACGTGCACTGTTACAGAAAACTATCTATAGTCAATGCAGAGTCTATAGCAATATTCTTCATATAGCGTATCGGTGGACTCTAGGCTATAGCAATATATTTATTATTTAATAACTTTACTTGTGAAAAAAATGAAAAACCTTGTTATAAAATTTGAAATTATCAATGACATCTTTACTCTCTAATGTTTACCGGAAAGTGGGTGGAGTCAATTCAAGCGGGAAAATTACTGATTTGGTTGCCATCTGAGGAATACAACCAAAACAAATTAAAATGAATAAATTAACATGATCATTATTTTAAAGAAAATTCAATGGAATGTTAAGTTCTTATTTAATTAATTAATAGCTTATAAGTAAGTCCGTTAGTTTTATATGTATTTGATGAAAAAATATTATTTTATCCAAAAAAATATTTTAAAAAAGTTATTTTTAGCTATTTGTGGGTGTAATATTTGCAGAGGCGAATGCTTCCAAATAGTCCAATATTCGGCCGAGGCGAATGTCCGAGGGGATTTCCGGTTATGCCCTAGTGCGAAACATACATATTGCAGCTATTGCGTACCAAATTTTCAAGGCCAGCGCTGTCACTACTCACGAGCCAGATTTGCCGCTACTATTCGGTTCGTACCCGGATCCGGCAAATAGTTCATCCAAATACTTGGATTCGGTACCCGGTGGAAATTGTCTACTCAGTTATGCCCTAGTCCAAAGACTGAACATCCATGTCATCTGTTGGTTGGTTCCACATTTGTGTATCACAGTTAACACTTTCAGCTTACTGTGCAGTTTTGCTAACTGATGTAAATGTTAGTTTGTAATAACATTTAACATCATGAAGACTAGAGCAGAGAGCACCACCGAGTAGATAACTACATAAACGTTTAATCACATTACATCATAAAAGTAAGTAAGTAAAATAGTCATAAGGGGTCACTGCAATGTTACGCAATGCTCAAGGTGCTACAAAAACGTTACAAAACGTTACGGCATAGCTTTTTGTTACATAACGCTTTTTATTTTTAAAGTAATTAGTTATTAATTAAAAATATTCATTCTAAACTATAAACTAAAGATAAAGTTTATCTTTGAGTCGTGAAGGTTCACGAACGGAACGCTCTGGTAATATGAAATTTCTACAAAACGTGCTTCTCCCAATTTCTCAGCTCACATGAATATTTTCAGAAAGGCAGGTATAATTTAAAAGTCATACAAAAGCGGGGCGAAATTCAATTTGAGTGGGGTGAAATTCAATATGCAAATCAAGTCCGTTTGTTATGCATCAATATTACGATTGCCGATGGCTTCAAGTCAAAGCAAATCAAAGTCAAGCTAAATCAAGTCAAAGCAAATGACACGACAAATCGTCTATATTTAACTTCCGAAATTTGAACAATTTTAGATTCAAGACTAAAACCAACGACCATTTCTCTGGACTTAGAATGGTTCAATTTAAGATTACAAATGTTTGCCCATGTATTGAGATTTGGTCAAGTTCAGAAGGATACTGTCAACACAGCATCTCTGTTCTAGTGAATTGACCTGCGTGCTCACCTGATTATGTGGTTACTGCTCTTGAAACAGACATGAGCATGATAGACGTTACTCTTACAACAATAAAATTAAGAAATGTTACCTCGACCGACTGTCCATTGCGAGGACTGTAGATGTCAATCTTGTAGTCAGTGCTGTCTTCATACTCTCGAATCAGAGCTGCCTTTAAACGGCTCATCTCGTTCATCTCTCCATGGACAAGAACGATGTGAGCAGGCTTCAGGAGCCGCACAAACTCACTCGTCTGTTTGTAGTCTGTGTGTGCAGAGAACGATATATAATCGACAGAGCATCGCAAAGGAAGTTTGTGTCCCAGCATCGTTACGATCTCCTCTGGTTCCGATAAAATGTGTTTTGCAAGGGTTCCTTCAACACAGTAACCGGCGATGATCACACCGTTGCGTTTATCAACACACCAGGTTTCAAAAAGCTCTCGAGAGAGGCCGCTCTGCATCATGCCAGGGCTGGCCATGACAACTGATGGCCCAATGTCATCAAAGTGCTCTATACCTTTCATGTTCGAGATGTGCTTAAAGACAAACGGATTGCTGATTGAAATCTGCTTCTGAATCTTTTCGTTCATTGCATTGATGTAGGTTTGGTAAACGCTCATGCATTTTTTTGCCAGCGACGATGCATAATAGATGGGAATTTCATGCAGCTCAGGATGCATGGACCAGTATTCATCTAAAATCAGTAGCAGTTCCTGAGCACGACCAAGGGCAAAGACAGGAATCAAACAGCGTCCCCCCCGATTGACAATGTCCTGAACAAGTCCAGTAAAACGAGCTTCCCTTTCTTCTCGAGGTTCATGGATGTGTGTTCCATATGTTGACTCGATGATGAGCACATCTGGTTGGACGTTTGGCAGTTCTGCTGCCATTAAGTGACGGTCCTCCTGCCGTGAGAAATCACCAGTGTACAGAATCTTTACTCCTGCAATCTCAATCATAAACATTGCAGCACCAAGAACGTGACCTGCATTGTAGCACCAGAACTTAATGCCATTAACCACCGTTTCCTGATGGAAGTTGACAGTTTCGATTTTGTGCATACTGGCCTCAATGTCCTTTTCGCCATACAGGAACTTTTCTGCCGCAATGCTGCTGACTTTTACATAGTCTGCCAAAATCCACCGGTAGATGGCCTTAGTTGCGTGGGTCATGAAGCAACGGCCCTTGAATCGAGTTTTTTGCAGAAACCACGGCAGGGCTCCACAGTGATCTAGATGGAAGTGACTGATCAAGAGTAGATCAACTTGTTCCATCTCACTGTGAATAGAATCAAAGTACGGTAGTGCATCGAGGCCGTTCATACCCGGATGAATACCGCAGTCCAGCAAGATCTTCTTACCCTTGTATTCTAGCAATATGCATGACCTTCCGACCTCCTGGCCCGCTCCCAGAGGCCGGATGACCAACTGATCGCTTTCTTCATCCACAGGAACCGATCCCGATGCTTTTTTCTTTATCGCCGCCATAACTTCTTGAAGCAAGACAGACCGGATACCCAGCAACACCGGCTTCAGATGGTCAAACTAAAAGCAGTTCCGGAAAGACAGATTTGCTTTTGCAAGTAAGTAAGAAATCACATTGTTGTTGTTCATAATATTTTGGCCTTGATCATTGCTCGAGCTATTTATTTCATGCCGAAGCGGGAAAGAGAGGAAGAAACTTTGCCACTGTCCGAACCCTGTCAGCGTCAGTCCTAGGCGTGAATGTATAAGCGGTATTCAACTGATATCCTTTTCGAAATACTGTTGGCTACAATCTATCATCAACAAGTTTCCTGTTCCTACCTCCTTCGTATATCTGCCACCATTTAGGCAGTTACACTATCGACCACAACATTATGACTTCAAAGGTTGTCTGCCAGGTTCGGTTTTACGGTTTTACCGACACTGCTGTCCTCTGAATTAAATTAGCCCTATACCCCTTATCCGCTCTTTTCTGTTAATACAAGGGAGACCGTTTCATCTGAGGTGTTCCGTTAGCTTCTGTTCCGTTAGTTTCTGTTCTCGGACACTTCTTGTTCTTCGTCTACTCTGAAGTTAGTATATTTAGTTCATTCATCGAAGCATCCTCAGTTGACCACCTAAACGCTGAATTAATTCATTTAAAAAAAATAAAAAAATTCTCCCCAAGCACCATCGCCGATTCCATGGATCATCTTTACCATGTGGTTATCCAAATCTCATCTTGGATTACCTCAACTCTCTTGTGTGCAGCTGAAGTTGTGAGCAGCTCAAGAAATTTAAGATCCCTTTATTTCACTGACTGATATAAATTTATTTTACGACGCATCCATAACATGGATGATATTCCCTCGAACTTTTCATATTGTGTAACATATGATATTATAATATGTGTGCGCGTGTATGTGTGTGCGTGATTGAACGTAACTTCCATAACCGGAAATGGTTCTTAGCATAATAATGTTTTACCTGTGTTTTGTTTACAATGTATAAATAGGAGTTATAGAACATTATTATAACACGTATTTACTATTTGTAATGTTACTGGAAAGAATGTTGGTGAAGTTTATGACTGTGATCTAAAAATACTGTATCAAAGTACGAACTTTGTGTAAATCGTTCAGAACTTAAAATGCAACGATTGCTTTAAACGCGTTATAAGCAAATTCTGCTTCCATCGATGGCATGTCCTTGCGATAGTCAATGATAAAGAGTTTGAACTCTTGGTGAACTTTTGTGACACGATTTGACTTTTGCAGGAGCATTTTTGTTGTGGACTCTGCAATGCAGATAATCAGCGGTTGTCAGATGCAAATAGCAACTTTTGTGACTGGGATAGAACTGGCGAGGTTGTGATATCTGATTGTCTACCAGTTTTTAAGTGACTTATTTTAGTTGTGATTTTGATATAAAAGAAAAACAGCAGGCTCATTCAGAAACCGGAGAGCAGTCGTTCGTTGCAATAATGACGAAATTTGTTGTTTATAAAGTGTTGTCTAGCTATATGTTTTGGCTATATGCTGTGACATTCTTAATCATCCTGCCGGTCATAGGCAAGGACCTGGTATATTCAATATACCGATCTGCATATTTGACCAAAGATTTGCTTCAAAAGAAGATTCTTTTAGACAATGCTGTGGCTGTGAAAGCATCTGAGCATTACCTTAATACTATGATGCCAAGAAGCAGCCACTTTCAGTCGACAGCAAAGCTTGTGATTGTTGTTATTACAGTGAGGAGATTTAACGGAGCAGAGCCCTTAGGATACCTTACAAGAGTTGTAACGGCCCTACATCAACTTTTAAATGAAGACCATGTTTCAATCGAAGACGGTTTTCTGTTTATCTGTGATGCTCATGCTGGACCAGGTATCCACGAGGAAGCACACAATCTGAAGCATCACGTCTATTCAGTTAAAAGATTTCCTAACGGGAGTGCTGAGGCATCAATAATGAATCCATTTGAGAAAGAAAAACAGGACTATATCTTCTGCCTGCAGCAAGCTCTGAACTTCTTCCCAGAGTTTGTGCTGATGGTGGAAGACGATGCTCTTCCACGGAATGAACTGTTCTCTGTGATGCGACATCTGATGAAGCGCCTCCAGGATCGGTACCATGTTGTTGAACGGACGTTATCATTGAGCTATATAAAGCTGTACTATCCAGAACGATGGCAAGGCTATTCGTTTGAATTGCAGAAGATCTGTGAACTCCTAGGTTTATTTGCTTTTGGAACAACTGCGTTTCCTGTTCTTCAGATGTACTTTTCACGCCAGAGAAGGCGGTGGCCATTTACAAAGGAAAACTGGAAGACATCGATTTTTGGTGGTGTATATTTAGTCATTGTGGCAATTGCCATTGGTCGTCAGCACTTACTTGAACTGAAAAGAACATTTCCTTCATGGTATAGTATGGTTTCTGCACCTGAGTGCTGCTCGCCTTCCATACTATATCCTAGTCAAAGTGCTGCTGACATTGTGCACTACCTTGAGACCGTAACATGCAGTCACTCGATGCCTCTAGACATTGCGCTGGACACATACACGCGCACACGCTCCCTAACAGCTTATCTTGTTGAACCAAATGTTTTTCGCCATATTGGTTTCATATCGACTATGAAAGGTTTATCGAACCACCCAGAAGAGTTTTTGATCTGATTAAAACAAAGGGCTCATTATAGTGAATAGTTCTTAATGATCAGTGCTTAATAATTATCAGCTCTGGCTACTCTTATATGCATTTCCATTTGCCTTATTGCCTTTCAGTCTGACCATATGGTCCATGGATTAGTAACATGATGTCATATTTTCCTTCTCCTACATAGGCTAGTTGCCCTGATTGTCCTTTTATATTCAATGAGACTGAGAAGGACCTGCTCTCAGATTATAGCCTATTCCTAAAGCTACAGACTCTGTGCATATTATGTTGTTTAAATGCTTTATTACCAGTTCATTGTAAACTCCAAAATTCATAGTGCGCTGCTTTAAAGCTATGCCTTTGACATTGGCTTATGGATGAGCTATGCCTAGTGTCAGAGGGGTTATCCAAAGATACACACTAAAGATCTGGTTTCGATTACCAAAGAGACTGGGCTTAGGAGGCAAACGAGACAGTTTTCAGCCAGTATACTAATTTTGGATATGGGAATGTGACGAGTCATGGTGGTGCTGGTATGTCTTGGTGACAGATTGGGGCTGAGAAGTGTGGATTAGTTAAAATGCATACTTAGGGTGGGACCGGTGGGGTTGAGGTTGGGACAATTACAGTAATCAAGGGAATCAAGCTTGGAGTGTAGAATGGACATGTGATAGTGGACACAATTTTAAAATCAAACGCGTACAGATGGGGCTTAATTGGACTCTTTGGAGGTCATGAATTTGCAGGAAGTAGATGTACGAGAGGTTGGAGGATGTTAGAGAATGAGAAATGCGGGGCGGAAGTAGTGCCAAGTCAAACCAGAGGTGAAATGGACTGTTTGATACCGCTGTAATAATCACGAACCTGTAAGTCACTGCGTTTTGACAGCGATATTTCTTTTTCAATAAACAAAAATACAACACAAAAATTGGGACTATATATTTATACATATATATATATATATATATGTATATATATATAACACCAGAGGTGAAATTGAGACAATAGCTATATGTATATTGGCTTATGGAGAATGTGAATATATATATATATATATATATATTATTAGCTCGTGGATAATGTGCTTATAAGCCCTGTGGAATGAGCAGGGATTTCTTTGAACTAATCTGCGAGGAGTTGACGTAGATGAGGTTGGACCGTTGGAGGACATACGTTTAGAGATTTAGAGATTATCCACATCTAGTAATTGAACAATTTCGGTAAGAAGGAGCAACAGGAAAAGCTCAGTTGTCAACAGGAACTTGATGGCCAAGAGGAACTTTATCTCGAGTCGCTGTGTCTAAGTGTAATAAAATGTAAGACCTTAAGCTAAATTTAGCTTAAGGTCCCCGTGCGTTAAATACACAGTTGTTAAATGCAAATGTAAACGTGTTTATATAGCGACCATATAATTCTATATGGCCTCAACCTTTCTCCTTTTTCAATGAGCCTGATCGGGTGAGATCTTTCACCACCGCTCGTCAGTTTCAATGGACGCCACGCCATTTAGCTTAAGGTCCCCGTGCGTTAAATGACCGTAGGCCTACTAACCATGACCGCAGGCCTACTAACCCGAGATTTAAATCTCTCAAGCCGATCTACTTGGTCATCCTTCTGTGTCAGACTGTCAGTTTTACTTAACCCCGGCCCCGGTCACCACTCACCTCAAGTTCTCCAACCGATCCATATAGGCAAATTGCAATATATTACTCATCACCGCAGCACCTCTCTGGAACGATCTGCCTCGTATATCCCTCACTTTTCGGCTCCTCTCCCATTATTGTCTATTATAATAACCCACCATCATCAATCTCAGGCTCCTCTATCCGTCACCCCTCGACCTTTCTATGCGAAACTCAGGTCTCACCTTTTCCAGAACTCTTAACCAGACTCACGTGATCGTCCACCCCATTCCTCGACCAATTTAAGTGACACCCCTTAACATGTCCGCTACTCTGCCTCCGCTGCAAAATTGAAATTTGACCTTCCTCGGACTACCCTTTTGACAACCCATTTGATTTGACTCAGCGCTCGTGAATAAGCTGGTGCCATATGCTTGGCTTTCGATTGGCTTCGTTAGAAGTTTGGAGATTAAGATTATTGGCTTTTTATGGCTAACTGATCGCAGATCAGAAGGGTGGTGCTGTGGTAGAGATAGCAAAGGGCTCCATGACTAAACATGAATCCATATGCATACACTGTTGAGCTATAGTGAATTCATGGGTAATATTATATATAAATCAAGGAATTTAGATAAGTATACAAATATAGCTCTTTTATAATTATTATAAATTATTGTTATTTAGATTGACTTCTAAATACGACATTTTTTGGTTGGTATATTTTAAACTTGATAGATTGTTAAAGATTATTTATTTATATTTTCTTCAGCACAATTTCCCGACTATCCTTGCAAACATGGCGGGTAAAATAATGGCATGTTTTTGACGACGACATCAAATGTTTGTATTTTGACAGAACTGCTTGACGGCCATAGTTAGGCTAATCATACGGCTGTGAAGACTATTATCTGGATTGTGATGAACGATTTAGAACAGAAAAATTGGAGTTTTACGAGCAACATGTCAAGTCCAAAGGTCCAAACCCCGAGACCTACTCCGCTGTTCTTCCAACCACCGTTATCTTTTTCAACAAAGAAGGTAAGTGCTTGGTATTGTTTGCCTTGTAGCGTTGTTAAATTTACAGTAGCGTTATAGGATATTAGCTGCAAATTCAGTGTAATCCAGAAAGATTGCAATTCTATCAGAGATATGCAACGTAGTCATTCATGTGGGGTGTGGGTAAAATGCTAACTGCGAACCGGTAAAATGCGAACCGTTTGGGAACTTGTTTTCGATTGGTTGCCAAAAGTCACGTGACCGGTTCGCTCCTATGGTTGCCATTTATATTTTTATTCATGCGGCCAAAAGTTTTCGGCAATTATCTGTGACCGATACTAGCTTTGACCCTGAACCCTATCTATTAACTACACTAGTCCTAACCCTTACCGACCCTTACGATGCCAACCCTGACCCTAACGGGTGTGGGTAAAATGCGAACCGCAAACTGCAAACCGGTAAAATGCAAACCGTTTGCAAACTTGTTTTCGATTGGCTGCCAAAAGTCACGTGACCGGTTCGCGCTTATGGTTGCCATTTATATTTTTATTCATGTGGCCAAAAGTTTTCGCCAATTATCTGTAAATGGTACCAGCTGTGACCCTGAACCCTATCTATTAACTGCACTAATCCTAACCCATACCGACCCTCACGATGCCAACCCTGACCCTAACCGACCCTCACGATGCCTTAATCTGATCCGTTCACGCCTATGGTTCACATTTTACCGGTTCGTAGTTCGCCGGTTTGCATTTTACCAGCATCCATTCATGTGCATTGGGTTTGACGATAAAAGTGCATTTTAACGTATTTTATTATTTCTTTGATTATATCGTGTATTTTAGCATACATACATTTCAAATAGGTGGATTTGACATGAATGGATGTCCAGTAATATGTCTGTCATGTCTCACTTGGGGCCCGGGCCTAGGGCGGCCCGCAGGCAGCCTGGTGTGGTATGCAGCCACCCTGTTCCTTGTGGTGGTTGGCCAGGTGCATAGAGTGATCATCCTCCCATCAGACCGGAGCGACAAACATGGGGAATCCAAGCGCCATGTGGGACCCCAGGCCACCGCACAAGTCCACAGAACACCCAACCCTCTCGGCAGTATGCCATACGGGCCCCAAGCCGCATCACCACAGATGCTCTCAAAACATTATCTTTCTCGGTTACATCATATAACTCTGGTGTTGCCTGGATTTGGGGCCCATAAACTGGTTTATTTTAGTTTGAGAAAGATTGAGAGACAGAGGATCAGGTGAGTGAGAGCAGAAATTCTTGTATAAATGAGTCTTAAGTTTTGAGTGTTGGATACAGCAGCCTGAGGCAAATGATTGTGTGGGTATGATGGGTGTATGATAATTCCAGCAGCAAAATATTTAGCATTTGTATTTTGTAGCAAAATGTTGACTAAGATGTCTCAATCTCATACCTGTTTCACATGAATTAATGCATAATCAGTGGTATTCAATTTTCAGCAAAAACATTTTCACAAATTTGTATGTATCAGTGGAAAGGGATTCATGTTAGCACTTTAAATTTAGTACATGAATGCCTTAGAATTGTTAATCTTGCATAACTGCATTTTTTGTTTTTTAGGAAAGAGGCCAAACGCCCAAGGTGGTACCTCCTCCTAGGCCCCCGATAAAAAGTGCTCCACCTCTCAGCCGAATATTTCCAAGAAAACAGTTACTGAAAGCAGTGGCTGTATCATTTAAATCTCCAGAGAAATGTAAGCTTTTGCTTGTGATGATTTTGTGATTTTGTTGTTTTCAATCTTTTCATGCGATGGGCCAAATTGACTAATGTAAATAAAGGCTGATTTTGCATTGCATGTGCAGTTTAACATATTCCTGGGAAATTTGAGCTGTTATTTGACTTGGTCGAATGTAATTTTTGCAGAACGTATTAGGTTCTTGCGAAGAATTTTGGTGTTTAACTTTACCCAAAGTCAGAACCCAGTCCTATGGAAGCAATCGACTTCCAAGGGAAGCTGAATGCTGTGGGCGGATCTGCCAAGTATCAGTACAATGATTGAAATGGTTATTAGGAATATCAATTGCAATAAATTCATGATCTGCATAAGATGGTCAATTTTGGGAAGAAAAATAAGGCTATTAGCTAAAAACAGAAAAAAATGTTATGTAAGTCCATCTGAACTAAGTGAATCCACGTTTGCATAAGTCAAGGTGTGACACTTGGAATAAAAACTTTTTTGTGCGATGCACAATATGATGTGTTCTATATACTAATTAATGTTATAAATTCCACTTTTTATTTTAATGGTTGAATTTTAATTTATTGATTAGCATTATTTAATGTTCTAAAGTGTTGGTTTTTTAAATTTCTGTGATTTTAAAATTACATAATTCAGCCTAAGTGAAATATTTTTACTTGTGATGGAAATCATAATAGATTGTCATATTGTAATGTGTTCGGATTTAGTTTGAGAATGTCTTTTGTTATTTGAGCTTTAGTCCATTTTTATTGCTATTGTGGAGATGCTGTTAAACAAGTTAAATGGTGACATTTACATTTTAGAATTGTAATTGAATAAGGGGTGGACAGTGCTATGATGGGCTATAACTACAGTGATGTCTGTATGTATACAGTTCCACTTGAGGCTGTGTTGTAAATAAGCCACGTGAGACTGGTTCTCTGTGTTATGTTTATTGTTTGTGTTGTTAAACAGCAATCTTCAGTCCACATTACAACGCCAGCAACAAGGAACTGTTTTTCGACCAGTGTTTCGATATTGAATGTAAAATAGGAGTTGGGTCATTCGGTGAAGTGAGTTTTTTCAGAGCATTCATAAAGCTTAGCATGAAAAAGACATTCTCCATAGCTTAGAAAATGGTTGAGACATTGAGTGAGTTTGTGGATGTTATCGAACTGTCTTGAACTGCTTAATCTGAGAAAACTCTGACTTGGTTACTGTTGGCGACTCCAACGAATACGTCGAATAGTTTATCATAGCTTGCAGCTTCATTAATCGATTTCAATGCATTTTGAACACTGAAGCTTTTCTAATTAGTTGAATTCTAAAGTTTTTGTTTATCTGGCTGTATGTTGAATGAGGTGAATTTGTTGCTCATGTGAATATGCATTGAGTTAATATCCTTTTGCTGATGTGTAGCTGTGGGGCCTGTAGTGCTCTATCCTGCCACACAGCAGATACGTAAATCACTCTTAAATAGACGCAGAATTCTTTGCGCCGCAACACAGGGTGATGTGGTTGTTTTTGTCCTATACAACCAAAGTGCAACAGGGAAGCTTTGCTGTGGTTGTCCTTTCATTCTGAAACATGCTTCTGTGCAATCTGCAATATCAGCTTTTCCATTCTGTACCAGTATTTCTCAAGTGGTTAAAGACCTTTCTATGCTATTGTTTCATTTCAGAAACATTTCTGATGAGTGATTTAAGAGGTGCTATTTAAATAAGCACTTAATACAGTAGCTATAGTTGGATCATTCCTGTGCATGTACATTATAGTAATAGACCTTAACCATATTTTCACACATGAAACCATTGCATGTACCATTAGGATGTTTACTAAATATGCAAAAAGATTTGGTAATGGCCCACACACTCACTTCAAACCTTCAGTGCTCCACTGAGCGTAAAATGAGAAGTAGTCGGCTTGTGGCTTAGAACATCCGAACGAGTAAATGCAATTCTATGTGCATTTAGTTAATTGAATGGAATTGTTGATTTTTCAACCGGTTATTTGCTTAAAAGAAAGCATGATTTGAGATTTTTCTCTGAACCAAATTATATTCCATGACTAGTTACTAGACATGATGAAAATCACTAAAACGGTTTCATTATATTTAGGTATTCAAAGTTCGAAGTAAGGAAGATGGCCGACTGTATGCAGTAAAACGATCAAGACAGCGATTTAGAGGTGAATGTGACAGGTGAGAGATTTTCTTAGACTGAAGAGTTTATACAATCAGGATTTAATATCTAAACATGGCAAATTTGTCACTGAATGATTGCAGCTCCCATACTAGCAAATGAGGGGTGCTCTTTAAATATTCTTGGAAACACTGAAATGCTTTCAAACTGCCATGCAAACATAACAACAATGAGCCAGTCCAAAAAATGTAGATGCAGCCATTTATTGTAAGGTTGTTACAATGGTTTACCTTCAATGAGATTTCAGCACCAAATGACACAGAGAAATGCTCAGGTTAGTGCTGCTTCTGCAAATGGTTATTCTGTGAGGGCTGAACTCCACATGGAAACTGATCTTATCTGGTTGAAATTTAAAGAATGTGCACATAGAAAAACTAATTAAGTCAATCTTGAGGAGTTTGGTCCACTGACACATGGAAGCCGTGTTGTATAAACTGTGCCAAGTGAACAGGCTTTGACATTTCAGAATGACCAGAAGATGAAGTGCAACGATGCCAGGAACTGTCTGATATTTAAATGTCGAAGTGAATGTCTTCACGTCTTGTTATGTAATGGTATCAGTGCACTTTGCAGCGATGTGTTTTGCTTTTTCATCTGCTGTTCATTCGTAGTGTTTACACTTAACAGACTTCGGAAGCTGGAAGAAGTGGATAAACACGAAACTCTTCCAGCACACCCAAACTGTGTTAGTTTTGTGAGGGCATGGGAAGAAAAAGGACACTTGTACATACAAACAGAGCTGTGTAAAACGAGGTATTTACAGTTATTCTTACAATAGATCCTCTTGATTACAAAAACACTGTTTTAGTGCAAATTGTTATGCGGTGTGAATGAAAATAAAATTCTATTGAACTTTATAATTTCGACGTGTTTGTAGTACAATCTGGTTGTGACACAGCAAAGTTGCCAGGTCACTGCGAAGGCAGGAGTTTGGCAACTTTTCAAATACGCTTGCAACTTAAAAATTTGACCTCGTGATAGTAGTTGTTGGACTACTAATGAATTGTCCCAAGGTCGCTATGGTGACACTAATTGTCATAAATTGACTCTGTTAGTTAACCTACTATTACTAGCCAACCTACTAGTCTTGCATAGTGTTACTTACTTAATGAATACAGAGTACGGATTAGGCTACGGCCAGAACTAAGCAGTGTGTCATGTTGATTTGTATGTCAATGGTTTATTCACATCTCTCTTGACGTGCATGAAGATGCCAATAAACTATACATATTAATAGACCTAGCAAGTATTGATTGCTATTTTCTCTGTGCTGTTCAGCTCGCAACTTTTGGGCTAATGTTTTGACGTTATTTGGTGACCAAGCACTTGCAAAACTTGGCAACCCTGTAACACTGCTTTCTTCTAGTTGATTAGGTTGCATTACTGCTGCTACTCTATTGTCTTGACTGGAGCCACAATTCCCCATCAGCTGTTGAATGAGATGTAAGAAGGGGTTGATTGCCTTCAACTGCTTTTCGTGAAATTCGTCCATAGTTATTGTGTGTGACTCAGTTGGCCACTGCCTTGAATTAAGAACTGAGAACTAGGGCTACTTGAACAGAAGGTCTTTGCACCCTCATAATAGCTTTTATCTAAGCACCTGGTTGATGGAATAGACTGTTATTGAAATTAGAGTAAATTCGCAACTTTTTCTCCATTTCTTTTTGTCATTTTTTTTCTTCTTGGTTTCATCTTAAATTGGAACTTTAGTAATTATGAATATCCATTATCCTCTGCATATCATTGTTGCCTAGCTGTCTGTTCATATATCAAGTCTGATGATCTCTTGTTTTTTATTTTGTGTTAGTTTGAACGGTTTTGCTGAAGAAAACCACAGCATCCCTGAGGAAGTTATCTGGAATTACTTTGTCGACTTATTAATGGTATGTTTTAAAAACAAAGTCTTTCTGATATAAATCATGATATGAATTATTTTTGCAGAGGCAGAAGTACTGGTATTAGCACTGCAATATTTAGTAATAGGGAAGTTATTGTGAATGAATTCATCAAAATCGTGTTTGAACCAGGCTGAATGTGGAACAGGATAATGCTGTTCAAAATAGCCTAAGGAACCTGACTCATTCTCTAACTAATCCTCGACTCTATGCCTATTGACCATGATATGTTTAATTCATCCTAATTAAACATATTTTACATGTAGTCTATGATCTAATTTAGAACTCAGAATACTTATATAGAGAAGCTTACTAAGTATAATGTAAAAATAAAATCTTAATTTGCGATATAATCTACAACAAAATGTTTTAAAATTATTGCCATAAACAAATACATGATTACTATAATTATGTTTGCTGTGTTTAATTTTGTTCACGATTTTGATTTTGTTTAATTTTGTTTGCATTAGTTAAGGTTTAATGTCATTTTTGGTCCTTTCTGGGTTTTCTTTTGCATCCATCAGAAGTGCTAAGTATGGCAAAATGTTTAGTGTATTATTTTGTTTGCTTGAACCAATAAAACTGATGGTTATTCAGCATATTACACACTGACTTCACAATCCAAGGATCAGTTTAAGTTTTCATAGGTTGATGTGATTTTGGGCGACATTTCACTAATTCCCTTTGTGCAGTTGGGCCCTTCGTGAAGCAGGTACAAGTACTGCATAGTTAATGTCTAGCGTCTAGTTTATTTCGAATGAATAGTTTGCTGGATGGTGCATACATGTGGCCATCTGGAAAAGTTGACCAGTTGTTGAGGTCTGTTAGTATTTACCTTGAGTCCAATTAGGGGACTTAGCTCCATGCTCTCGTAGAATTGAGAACAGATGGCAATAGGGTTTCTCTGGTCTCATCAGTGTGTAGTGCATTTAGGACATTTAAGGTCTAGCTTGTTTCGTATTGTGTGGACCAAGATAGAAAATCTTCACAATATATACCTGTATAATACATGGGCCTGTCTTTCATTTATTTTTCACTTACTGGTTTTATTACATGTTGTTTTGCTGAAAATAAATAGTGCATTGAGTTTTAGAATGTTTCATTTAGATATGTTAATAAGATGATAAAACATTTGTTGCAGGCTGTCAAACATTTACATGAGCATGACTTAGTTCATATGGACATAAAACCGGAAAATATTTTCATTTCGGCTGACAATGTCTGCAAACTTGGAGATTTTGGTCTCGTCTTGGACTTGAAAAAAGTGAGTCACCTGTGATTTGTAGTGAGAAAGTGATAATTATTCATGGTTAGGTAGATAAATGCATATTCATTTATGCCTTCAATTTGTGAGACGTGGTGAATGTTTGAGTGTTCTGCTTGATGCTTGTTGACTGGCAGTTCAAATGTGGGGCTGTATTCTTTGCCAAGAGATATTTGCATTTCCTATCCAGTGATATTTTCTCTTCTAAATGAGTTGATGAACTTAATCTCATTTGGGGTTTGTAGTGATGTTTTGTATATGCTTGAGTGAAAATATCCTTTAACCCAGACCATTTCCAGCAAATGCTTTTGCTGATAGGGCATGTAATAAATAACCAATTGCCTTTCTGTGCATTGAAATTGCCAATTCGGTTACAATCAAGTATGGCTGAAGCTTCTTATAACTCTGTATTTGGAAGCTCTATGAATTACTGTGAAAAGTCTGTTTTATCAATAATTTTATAAAGCTGAGTTAGGGATAGGATCCTTATCCCATCTGTGTCAGAATTCATGTCATAATGAAACACTTTAAAAAGAAGAGCTCTGCCTATAATTACTAATTTGTTGAATTTATTTATTACTAGTGATGCTACTCTTTCTGTGTAGGAATTTGAAGTTCGTGATGCACAAGAGGGCGATCCAAAGTATCTTGCTCCTGAATTGATGATGGGACAATTTGGAAAACCTGCAGATATCTTTAGGTTTGTGAATCTGACCCAGTGCATATTAATGACCTTCATTTGTATCTAGTTAAAAAAATCTGATGGATTTTGCACTATCCCCTTAGAACTAACAAATCCAATGTAGTGTAATTGGAAATATTATAGCATGTCCAAAGTACATCTGGGAAGCAGTGCTGAGTCACCAGTGATGAGCTTTAATATCAGTGGCTGCTTCAAGTGCAACCATAGTTTTAATTCATAATATGTTGCCTTAGTCTAGTTGGGTGTGGATAATCAGAGATTATCTTCTTAATATGAACACTAGAAATTTGTTGTGCTGTTGGAATTTTGCACATATTCTGTATTTGGTTGTGTTTTTATTCTGCTTTTGTTTTGCTTAATTGAAATTAGCCTTGGAATCTCAATTCTGGAACTAGCCAGCGATCTAGACTTGCCACGTGGAGGTGATCTATGGCATAAACTAAGGAGTGGTGTCATGCCAGAAGAGTTTCTTTCAGGTCAGTTATTATATTTCACATGATGTCAGTTTTGAATTTGTTTGTGACCTGCCCTCGAAGATTGCCGATGATGTCAATTCTGCATTCAGTGTTCAAAACCCAGGTGACTTGGCAAGAAAGGTTGTTTACCTAGGTGTTCATCTGATCCCAGGACATATTGTACCAGTACCGTAATGCCCAAGAGGCAAATCGTTTTCACTTCAAGCAACATTAGGCCTATAATCCAAAATCATCGGAGAAGCCAAGTCATGAACCAGGAGTCGGGCTATAAGTGGGGTGGTGAGCAGCCTGAAACAAGTGATTCTTAGTTTAGACCTGAATGACTAAGCTGATGGAACAAGAAGATATTGGCAGTAAATTGCTAATCTGTGAATTGATGAAACTGAACATCCATATCCCACCATTGTTCTGGTATGTGTTGCAATGGTAGCAAGTACACTTCATGAATGGGTGCTATCTAAAGGCTTGTATGTTATGTTGTAAGCACCTTAAATCCCAATGACTGGTCTTGGAATTACCTTACATTACTGTGCTAGCTAGTGTTCTTACCAAATGTTGTAAGTTGTGTATGTAAGATTGGTGAGATTTTGATCAGGCTTGCCAAACGGTCAGTCATTCAGTCCAGGCTTTCATTATACATATCAAACCTTTTGGTCAGTGTTTACTTTATTTGGTTGGTCACTGTTGTCCTGGTTTTCTTGGCAGGAGTTTCAGGTGAATTAAAAGAGATAATTCGTGGAATGATGGAGCCAGATCCGACTAAACGACCAACAATTAATCAAGTCCTTGAACACAAATACGTTGAACAGGTAGGCTGAAATTTGTCGGTTGACATATCGAATTTAAGGTAAGAGTTCATCTAGCTAAACCTGCTATTCTCCATCTGCATATATTCTAACTCGATTTTGCAGTCTTTGTCGATAAGCAAATTTGTTCAGCTGTCTGTTTAACACTTGTTGAGTCTTGTCTGGTTAAAACCCAGCAACTCGCTCTTGAAATTGTCTAAATTTGTCATGCGATTTCCATCACATTGCTGTAGGCTATAAGTTCTAGTTTGGTGACCATTTTAGAAGAAATCTAAATAAGTTTTCTGGATTGATATTTGTATTTTCTTGTTTATTTATGTTGACTAATTTAAGATCCAAGTATAAACTCAACTATGGTTGTGTTATGCTGTTTGTTTTTTAAAAACTTTGTGTTGTAATTGTACTGATATTTGTGTCATGTTTTGTATTTTATTAGATCTGAATTAATGTTTAAAAACTAACGTATCTTTGCTGTAAAATGGATGCATTTTGTTGAGCCAGAAAGGCTCAAGTACAATTTTATTCTTGGCAGGGCCGTACCGAGGGGGGGCAGCGGGGCCGTGGCCCTGGGAGCAAATGTGGAAAGGGCGCCAGATTAAGGCTAGGCTCTGGGCGCAATTATAGCTTGGTACGGCTCTGATTCTTGGTATAGAATGGAATAATTTTGATTTTTTAGATATGGCAGCGGAGATTAGCAGAGGTGTTACAGCTGAAAACTGCTTCCCCTGCGTCTGCAGTAAGTTTGGCTGCTTCATTTGTTGTGGCTTCAACTTCGAATTGTAACACTGAGTATTGTGTAATTCTTTAATTCATTTTTCGCATGTCCTGAACGGCAGGTTCACAAAGCGTAGTACTGATTACATGATATCTGGCAACTAATTACTGTAGGGATTGAAAACTGGTACATCTGGAAACTAGTTGCAAGGAAGTTAGTTCTTCGTGGTTACTAACCCTGTAAACTTGATTCCTGACTACTCGCAGAATGACTTTCATTAGATCCGTCTTAATTTAATAATTGCAGTCCTTTTTAGTTTTGATTGTGTTGTTATCAAGTTTTTGTATTGATTGTAGTTTTGCCTTCTACCTTGTTTTTATTGTTGTTGTAATTGATCCCAAGTTGTATTTTCAGTTATGATTATTGTTAATAATGAACAGTTCAGGTTTTGTTATTGTAACATTTTAACTGTTGTCTTTGGAAAATGGCCTTACCATTTCGGACTTGGATTTTTTTCTAGTGTTTGAAGCTGTTGAGATACAATGCAGTCATTATGATTTCCAATGTGGTTGAGCAAGTCTCCTGTTTTATATAGCTTTCTGTGCCTTTCTCCAGGTGACGCCGCATGGGAACGAGCATCCACCTGGGCCGTTCATGACACCATCTAGTGAAGAAGCCACACGGCATCCTCCTGACTGGGATTACAGCTTTTCTGATGGTAGTCAAAATATCTTTATGCCCTGTGAAATAAGATTGTTGTGTTTATTATTTTGCTGCAATTGACTTTTGGACTTAATTTATCTGACGAGATGCATTAATGGCCTAATTTTGGTGCGTTTGTGCAAAATCATCTAAATAACACCCTTAAATGTTACTTTTAATCAAATTTTAATGCTTTTATAAATAAAATATGTAATTTAAAATTATAATTTGAAATATTCTGATAATTGACAGAAGTTGACTTTTATGGAGTTTTTGGCAATTTGCTTGTAACTGAATCAGTGAATATTATGAAATGCGACGACGCCTTTTGTTCAGATGGGTCACATATATTAATTTAAGCTGGTTGTTTTCTTGAATGTTTGGAGGAGTTTGATTTTTGGTCACTCATGTCACCTTGCTGTCTGTTACAGATGAAGGAAGCCTTGCCAGTAATTCGTTTGGAATGATTCTTGACTTCTCAACATCTAGTGACGAATCCATGAAGGCCTTTTCCAGCGTTCCTAACCCTAGGTATTTATTTTTCTGGTATTGTAAGGTGCTTGGCCACTTGGAGTTTCTTTGCATTTATTGTTTGTATCACTTAATCCTCTGATTAATGGTTTATGGTTTTAGGATCTGTTGCGCTTACCTTTAGAAGGTATTTTTTAACGGTTGTGATTTTTCTTCATGTGATGTGAAAATAGTTTTCGTTCTTTGTGTCGGTTTACATTGTATGATTCGTTTTGTGTGAACCAGTCACATTTCAGGTCTATCCTTTATATGTCTCTAGTTTTTGTCTGAACTTCCTTTTGTTTACCAGATCTCATGAAGTATTCTGTTTGTGCAATTTAGATCTTGTACTTGTTCAGATGGTCTAGTTTGTTTGCTTTTTGTGATAGCCTATTGCCACGCATGGCCTACACAACACCTCGTTACAAGCGCAAAAGAGGAGCTGAGAACCAGGCTGAGTCTTCTAAGACGCCTCCGTTGTTTAAGCACTGTGATGATGTCTATAGGTTTGTAAACTTTCCATGATCTTTTCTGTATTCAGCCAGACAGCAGGCTATGGTAGACGAGCAAGTAGGATTCAGTGGCTTTGCCTGGGCCTGAACAACTTCTGTGGACTGACAGTGCAGCACAGAATTGCAAAATTTCTGTGCAATTTCGATTGATGGGACAGTACTGTTCTTTGTTAATGTTCCAATAGGCAAGTGAAATATGCATCATAGAGTTTAGGAAGAAATGTGAAGTTACCTAACTTGGATTATATCAACTAGCCTCTGACTGAAGTACCTGTCCTTGCTCCCTGTCGATTCGTAGTGCAATTATCATTTGCGTTTTCTTCCTCTTCGTCTTATGGGAACAATGTTAATGTATGGTTATTAAAAAGTTAAAGTAAAAACGGGTTTTTCGGGATCCTCTTTTATCTGGTAGATGGCACAATCGTTCCATTTCCTTAAGAGATTTTTGATTACATATCATTGATGATGTAAACTTGCCGGAGTGGAGCTCATCAAGTAGGACTTGTTCAAGTGGTTTAACAATATTCAATTTTTATAATTTATTTATCAAATTTTCATTTCTCAATTTTTGGGTTATGTCCATAAAAATGTGATACATTGCATTGTCATGCAGGTCTCAAATGTATGCAAAATTTCAACTCTGTAGGAATATACCAGAAAAAGAGTTGAAAGGTTCCAGTCCGAAATTTGTCATTTTTTAAACCCATTTTTCAGTTATATTTTTCTAAATTCTTCAGTTATGTTCGTTAAAATTTGATGCATTGTATTGTCATGCAGAAAAAGAGTTGAAAGATTACCAACTGTGACAAACTTCACGCAAGCCTAGTTAAATAAAAGAGGGTAAAAATTAATGAACTCTTGTTGTTGAGCAGTTCCTCTCCAGTTAATACTAACTCAGCAGGAATACGGTCAATGATGGGTGGAGAGAAGCTGACTACGCCAAGTCCAATTGCACCATGTGACATGGATGTTGATGATGTGCAGCCAGATAGGATCAGTGTTGAGCCAAAGAATCTAATGAAGGTGAGGTGCTTAATCTTTTGACAACAATGTGGTATCTTTTCATCATACAGCACTACTTTTGTTAGTAATACATTTTGACAAACTGCTCTCAGTTTTCTTGATATTTGAAGTCATAAAGACTCAAATGCCCAAAAATGTTGTCTGGACTAGTATGCCATAGCCCACAGCAGTGTAGCATTATCATGAAACTGTTTCCATAAAGTGATTAACGCTTGCCGTCTTTGTAAAATTTATAAAAATACAATTTACATTTTAACTTGTGTCACTCAGTGGTGTTTGATCTCTTGCAGGCATTTGAGAGTATATTGTGTGATGAGGCTCCGGATTAACAAATGTTGGTGAATAATCTGACAAGAATATTGGATGACTTGCAAAATGCATACTGCTGTCTTTGGAATTGCATTCAATGGACATTCCATTAAATGTGTACTTGAGATTCCAGTGAAAAACATACTTGAATCACTTTTGTACAATTTATTAATCTGCTTGTTTCAAGAAATATATTCTTTGCTTGTTACTGAAGGAATTTTGATGAAACTAGCAGAATTGATTCTGATGCAATTGAGACTAAAACATGTTATGAATTGGAAACTAGTAACATTTGTTGTGCCACAGTAAGGTCTTGTTAGCACCAATTCTTCGTATGTCTAGGCTCGCTTTTTAACTCTAATGAATCGTACGATATTCAGCAGTGTACCTATTATATCTAAGTGGCTTTTGAACTTGTACATATTCCTAATTGCGTAATTGCCTACTTATAGATACGTGATGATTGCTTATAGTCCATGATAAGTGTTTAGCCGTGTTTTAAAATGTGACCTTGTTTTGACGACTGGTAATATGACTGTGCATTTCTATATCGCCATCTGACCATCTTAATCTGACTAAACAATTTCCGGAAATTGTCTGGGCTTTTGTACAATACCGTTACAATTTATTTTCAAAGCATGGTCATTTCCTATTTCCTTGTTTGTGAACCATTTATATTTTGCTAATTGGGTCTTATGATTTTTATCAAACTGTTGTGAAATTTAGGATCGTTTAAGCGTTGAAAGCTTGAATTTAGATAGTGATAATATTCGGAATGTAGTTTTGTATCTCTTACCTTGCTTTTTGGAGAGAAACTTACTAGGGCCTCTTTATCCAGATACAACTGGTAAATTTCTTCCTCTATGTTTGCCATTCAAGGGTGCAGCTTTGTTATTTTACCATGAGTACATATACCCAATACTTAGAATTGCGTGATCGAATGCATGGTTTTGATGAGGTTAGGACGTTTTCTATGTATGGTGTGTGAAAGGTACTAGTGTTTTGTATCCTATGCCAATAAGTTTGATGTGATTTGTAACAGATTTTGATATACCAGGAAATGAACATGAGTTTTTTTTAACTGTTCTAGATAGAACTCTTGTGTCATCTGACTTGTAAATATATGTTCATAAATCGATGTACATTATTAGTTGAACTTTTTACACTCCCCATTTAATTGTAAAATTAACAGCATAGTACAGTGGGACAAGTTTTTCTTTAACTTGTTTCGTTCCAGAAATGAAGATATACCGTACATTAATACAGTGCCAAAAAATCTGTTGTGTACATGCTTGCATATAGATCGCTGTATATATACAAACAGTTCTGCAACCCTGTGCTGTTCAGTTGTTGGATCATCTACATGGGTTGCCTTCCCATAGATCAGCATGCACATCTAGCCAGGGATGCCATGTACCTTTCATCAATACATGTACATGAATACTGTTCTTTTTTTCTTGGATGCAGGTTGGGTGCACCTGTGAGTAGGCATCTTGGAGGAAATCAGTACAAATGCTTTGACACTCTGAAAATAATGTAGCAAATTCTAGGTGTAAGCCACTATATAATCACAACAGTTACTCAAGAGTCATCTGCTGATCTGTCCATTGTAATTACACTTTTAAAAGTTTGCAGAACTTTGGTAAAACAATAATACAGTGCGGAACCCTAACCATTGTGATTATCCAAGCCTAAGGCGACATTTTTGGGTAAATGGCACCTATGGCAGGAGTTTTACCTTAGGCAAAAGTGATCAAATTGTCCTGACTTTTGCAGAAACCCCAATGTCATTTCCTCCTGCATGCCACCAAAATGAGAGGTAGGGTCGATGAGAAAATTGTTTAATTCTGATGCTGGCATAAGTAGGGTATTGTAAAATATAGGATAAATATAAACTAGACATGGTTATTGGTTACACTCTTTGACTGTGATGCCAAACAAACTGATTTATAATCCACCATTTACATCTTCAGTCTAAAAAAATGTTAATGCATTGTAAAGTGTTAAATCACAAGCATTGCACAACAATCTCGGTAACTGCAGTACTAAGATTTCTGATGGAATCGTCTTGGTGTTGATCATTCTATCTAGGTATAAGTTTCTTTGGATAAAACTGCAGGTGTTGAAGTGCTGTTCTAATAGAAGTTGGAGGTTTACCTTTTTATGTTTATTGCAGTTTGTGACTGAAGATTAATTCAAGGTAATAAGCAAGAGATTAAAAAGCACATAACACTGTTTATGTTGCCATGAAGCCATCAGTGTGGCCATACAATCATTTGCAATACAAATGAATGTTTCAAAAGTTCACAAAAAACAGCTATTGTACGTACATGCATGTGCATAGCTAACAATGAACAGGAAAGTTGGTAGGAGTGTGGTATAAAACTACACAATACAGTTGCATGGTTATACTAATCCATCTTCATTTAAACAAAAGACTAGTTACTAACGTGATTAGGTCCCCATTTTTAAATTACGAGTACAGGGTATGCAGATGTAATTCTAAAGACATGGATCTGTCAGTATTTTTAATACTGCTTAATTGTGGCAGACATTTAATTTCATTTGTCTCTAATTTTAAAACTCATTTACATGCTGAAACTCCAGAGAGATATGCATTCTTATCATTACAATGGTGCACCATCAGTTGATGCCTTGTGCATTAGGCACCATGGACAGAACTTAACAGTTAATAATAACAATACTAAAAATACAAAACAAGAAACAGAACAATGCACACGTAACATGGGAACATTCCCATTCAGAAGATCAGCAGTTCACTAGCGTTGGAAACTGTTCGCTACAATGTCCTTTTACACTCGCAGGTCATGTTCTTCCAATGCAGCCAGGAATTTCTTTAATTGCACAGAATCCTCTATTACTAATGCTGCTGCATAACAAACACGATTTTAATCAAAATGTTTGTTAGGTTTCACAGCTGGACGAGAGATTGCAAATCCAAAACACAAAACGGAAGGCAACACCCTTCTGTGTGGGTTTAGAAAAAATTGTGGGAAGGTGAGGTGAACACAGCAGAAGCTGCTACTCTCAGCAGATCACACATCGCAATACGAATAGTAAACAACCCCAAAGGCACTAGTCGTGAACCAAACTGTGCAAATCCACCAGCAGAAGAATGACAGAAGACCACGAAAGCACAGCGGTGAGAAAACCTGCCGAAGCGTTGTAAACAACAACGAAAAGTGACTGGCTGTAGCAAGTATGCTTTCATTCTCTGTGCTGCCACCTGATGATGTTATGGGAGTCGCTGCAGTTGGTTGCTCTGCACTTGGTTGAATCGGAGCCCTAAGAGTTGGAAAGTCGAACCCAAGGAGAGTACGAGTGATCGAGTATTCACCAAATGTCTTCAGCATCATCAAACTGAAGAGAAGCATGACCACAGGTGTAAGATACTGGAGTGCAACTACGCACAAGTAATAGTAAACTCGAACAACAAGCTTCTTCAGCTCAGTTGAGCTTATGCGACCTGCTTCTTTCTTCAGGCTTGCGACTTTTTCATATGCCATGTTCAGGTGGGCTTGCAGATGATGCCATACCAGGCAGAACCGAAAGATGCTGAAGACAAAAATGAGGCCCAGTCGAGCGACATCAAATGTATCATCGCTGAGCAAAACTCGGCCATTGATTTCTCGCTTTACGAGAAATTCGCGGAAAAGAGGCCGCACCCACATAAGAGAAATCAAAAGTGGTGTGATGAGATTGATGTGAAGCAGGAGCTGAAGAAACGGACGACCTGACGAGTACTTCAGGGCATCTGTATGCATTTTCGCGAGCCTCAGGCCAGGAAACGTGAAAAATGCTCCGAGTACTGCACATATTATCGCCAGAACAATCCTTATGGTCAGCAGTGAAACAGGGCCGGTCGATTCAAAACCCTGACCCTCAAGAAACATAACTGCGCTGTTGGAGAAGTTCTGATACGCCGGCAACAGACCGAACTCCAACATTTCCTCATCTACAATCAGAATTGCCATAGCTAGCACTAGAAAGAAGAAGCCAAACATGACGCACAGCATCCTCTCTCCACCTTCTTCAGTACGAAAATAGATCGATGTTATCGAAAACATGACACGAAGGGTGAACCCAAGCATAACTGTACACCACAGCATGCTGAGATTAAGCTCATTTACTGGGTGGAAAAGGGCATAGTACAATTCCGTAGCACAGTAGATGAACAAACCACAAATACAGAAGTCCATCAGCCACTGGTATTCAGTGTAGAAGTGCAACGGCAGGAGATCAATTGGTTTTATCAGTGCCATTTCAAGCTGAATTGGAACAGTCTTTGGCAGCATAACTGGCTCATCTGCATTCTTTTTAGCTTGGCCATTCTTTTTTCCACCTCTTCCCTTGTTTGGTGCAGAAGGTCCAGCAAGCTTCCGGAGTTCTTCGTCAGATGGATGTAGGTAACGGGTAAGTCCATTACACAGTATCCAGCGCCCAAAGGAAAAGTGTGATGAAAACTTGGACAGGACGCTTGCCATTATCATGGTGGCAGCTATCTGTATTCCAAGAATTGCCATTCTAACTGAGCAAGAGACTACAACTTTTCAGTAATTAAGAATCTTCTAAAATCTCACATCAATCTGCCAACATTGTGAACAACTTGTAAAGAAGATTCGCAATCTGAAACAAATTACATAATAATGAATAATGACAGGTCCATAAATCCACATTTAGTCCACGTCAGGTAAATGTAGCCAAACTACACACTTTGGTAAATACTATGATATTAAGTCATGTTATAGACTGTCAGTGATATATTTAATATTGAGACAAAGTAAAAAATATTTAGTGCACTGCTTCGTTAATAAATGCACCAAAGGAATTGGTGCTATACCGCCTTCTAACTGGTTAGAACCGCTAGACGGACAACTTTGCCGGTTTAACCCCGACATGACCACCTTCACCGAGAATTTATGCCAACAATGAGCCTCAAAACAGCATCGCCCCGCCACTCAAATTCTTCATTTTTATATAGTGCTTTAAACTAAAATAAAACAATGACAGCCCTTAAATGCATACTGTAGGCCTCGAATAGATTACCTTTATCAGCCCTTAAAACGGATGAGATTTTACAGAATTTAAAGTCGCTCCACTTACGCTATTACACAGCATGCGTGCACCGGATACAGACTGCAAGGGCAAACGCTGGCTCCCGAACGTCTTCGGCGACACCAGATTGATGTAGCGCTTTTACTTTTGTCAAATTGCTTTAGTTAGTCTTAATTATGGCTACATGGCGCAACAAGAGCACCTATACCACCCTCATCATCGACTCACCACCGTAGCACATTGCTGTTTCCTCGGCTTGATTCACTGGATTTGGGCCCGGCACCGAAAGGAAACGAGAGGATTGGCCATTGCGGACTTGATTTAGCGAAGAACCGGCGAATAAGCTGGTCTCTCTGACGTGGCTTTTGTGGGCGCTGAGAAATTTTCGAAGATTTACATTACATTACATTATACATTTCTTATAAGAGATCTACATTATCGCATTCGCTAGTGAAGGACAAACGTGGATCGCCTAGCCCTATATACAGGCCTAGTAGGTCATACGTACGCCATAGACTTTAGAGGTAAGATCGTGTAGGACTGTACGCGCAACTCGATTAAAACACAGGTATTTAGGAGTCAAAAACTAGAATTAAAAAAAATTGGGGGATTTATAGACCGACATGCTCGCTAACCGCGCTTTCTCGGTAGTGGGCCCATCGACCTATCTGCAGAGTGCTGTGCTCAAAATTGCAGATAGGGGAGAGCAGAGCTAAGAAGGCACCATCATATGTAGACCTACAAGAAGAAATTCTGTCCCTAGTCCTGCAAGTAGAAGTCTCGCGGAGAACCGCGAGTCAAGATATTAGACAAAAAGTGAATAGATTTCTGGAAATCGGGAGGAGTAACTATGACGACGCTAGGTAGCCAAGTATAGATATTTACGGAAAACCGTAAAGAAAAAAGAATATGCGGAGACCCCCGCAAGTGATCAGGTTTTCGGCACCAGTGAGGACCTTTCCTCGTATTTATCGAACGCACCAATTGGGTCACCTTCCCCGTATTTATCGAACGTGTTTATGTTTCTCAGTATGTGTCAGAAGCTATGTCGCCCTCACTGCCAGTAGTGGTTGACGACCACTTCGCTCTGCCGTTCATGGCGACCTGATCGTTCCTTTTGCACGCACTTCCATAATGCAGAATCGGGGTTCTCGGTCGTGGGACCTACATCTGGAATGGACTTCCCATAGAGCTCCGCCACCTACCTAAGAACTCATCTGAGTAGATATCTTGAAGGGACCGTCAATCAAGTATTTTTTGATTAATTGATTGATTGATTGATTGATTGATATATGCAGGTCTCAATTCAAAATCACGTTGATTATCCTTGTGCTATATGTAATATCTAGCTACAATTCAGAGCTAACGAACCGAGTGAGCAGGGCCATACCGAAGGTGGGGCAAGCGGGGCCGTGGCACGGGGCGCAAATATGGAGGGACGCAAATTTCGGCATGACATAACCTTTATTAATCTATAAATTCATTCTTTCTTCAAATATGGCCCTATTTTCATTCAAGAATAAAAACTAAAATTACAGTTACAGTTAAAAAGTGCAACTAAGAAAGTTTTTGGTGGGAGTCATACCATCTTTGGTTATACCAGTTAAATCATTTCTCGTGTGTTAATAAATTTTATATAAAGAATATGCTTAATTTACTTACTTATTATATTCAAAATGCAAAATATGGGGCGCCAGATTGATGGTAGGCAGTGTAGGCACAGAGCGCAATTGCGAGTGAGATCATTGTGTATCTGTAACGTTGACATGTCCTTCTTTCACTAAGCAGCATTGTTGGTTAAATAAGCGTATAACGTATAATAGGCGCCTATTTGTGTTATCATAGAGCGGTTTGAATTTAAGCGAAAATTATCAGTATCGTTATTAAAGAATATGCTTAATTTACTTACTTCTTTATAATATAGATAAACATGTTATCTATGCTGGACAAACGAAATGTCGTCATGGTTGCGTCAGCGTATTGACCTTGACCTTTAGTTGCGGCGTAGATCTCCGGATTTGTGCGAAATTTTCGTAAATCTGCATCGCCAACTTCTGTTTCGATTGAATTTTCGTCGAGAAGTAGCAAGTAGACTTAAAAAATTTCAAAACAACGATTTCTTATCGAATGTTTTCTGTTTGGAGATCGAATTATCGATCTTAAGCTACACATTTTTATGCTTATATGTTATTTGCCATTTAGACCTGTCGATGATACTTTATAGCTAGGCCTACTGGGGTAGGCCAAACAAATTATTTTTGGTATTTTACTAAATGTTAAATTTAGCTAATTTAACTTTCTCTCCTTAGTTAATCTGTTTTCTGTTGTGAAGGCCTATTGTTTTCACTCTTTCTCTTATCTTATTTCTACATGGACGTGTTTTTGTCTTCTCTTGTTTTCGAGTAGCCTAGGCCTAATTAGATGTTCGAACATTAATTGCAGATTGATGAGAAGATTGAATTGAACATATTTTAATAGTGCCTAATGGGCTAATGATGATCAGTTAACTTCGCTGTCCAGTGTGATAATATATCATTAATATGTTGATATTCAACAGGTCAATTTTCATTTTACCCACATTACAGAGGTTAGGTTAGAAATCCTCACCATTTTTGAGATCATGGGTCACTGGATCCTTTAGTTTGTATACGTCTATTTTGTAATCCTCTGTCACTGGTCACGACTTTTGAAGACCTGGTGCTAGGAACTTACGGCATTGGATTCTATGAAGCCATGACTGTTCCTCTGAGGTCGGTTTATTCTAGCCATAACCGAAGTATTATCATACAAGCAGCCATAACGAGACAGGGAATTTGAGCTTCAGAGTGCCAGACGATGGTAGCTCCAAGTTAGCAAAAATAAGTTGCTATACTTGACCTGATTTAAATACATTACATTCTTTACAATGTTTCCATCGAGGCCTGTACGTGATGCCGTCAACCGTTGGTCGTGTGAAGCTCTTCATTCGAAGGATCTCAATTCCAGTCAGGATCAACTGCAACGATTCGGTAGACCGACTGTCCTACATGCAGCTAGGTAAGTTTCAGTTTCTACTTTTATGAAGGTTTGCGACTTATCCGGAGTTGATACAGATGGGCATGGTCACTTAATTGGCGATGGACAGACGATTGGTTGCTGACAAAATCGTCAGGTCGTTTGGAAGATGCTAAGTAGCGGTATGTCAATTAAGACAATGAGACACAGTAATTTCTGTCTGTCTGTCTGTCTCTTTGTTATTTCTCCTCCTCTTGTCTTAAGTTTGCTTACTGCTATAGCTCAATTTTGTCTCTTCTTTGATCTACTGACCCTAGTTTCTCTCCTTCTTGTGCCCAAAATGTTGTCTTAGGTCTGGCTGAACCAGATTTTTTACAAAAGCTTTCGACAACATATCCCTATGCTTTCCATAGAAAAGTTTCGTTGGCACATTGCAGCTCGGTTAAGTAATAAAGTTACCGGTTGCTCTCTTTCAATCTATCCTAGGCTACTCCTTGTCTTTCTCTCGCTGTCGTCTAGCACACTCCCTTTCTTGCTTTGCAACGTTATGCATCACTTTTTGTCTTTTAGAACTTGCCAGAAACCATCAAAGACGACTTATCACCTCAGATGTCGTGGAACAAGGCCGAGAAGGAACTGGCAATAGAAAGAGGAGACGAGTGGACGAGGGGATCCGTTGCCCAATATGCAGAGGTTTATAGTATACTGAGTAAGTTTTAATCTTAAGAGTTTTAGCTCTTTCAACTTGATTACCCAAAATTGTCCGTGAGGAAGGAAAGCAATGGGAAACCACCTCATTCTTCTCAACCGTAGAGAAATCATTATCATCATCATTATCATCATCATCAGCAGCAGCAGCATCATCATCATCACCATCATTGTCATCATCATCATCATCATCAGCAGCAGCAGCATCATCGTCATCATCATCATCGTCATCATCATCATCATCATCATTGTCATCAGATTGTTTCGTTGCCTTCTATCTCCATTCTCAGTGCATTCTCAGTGTTTTTCACTTCAGTCTCACTCAGTTTTATTCTAAATCTCCTTTCGAATTTTCTGTTCTGTCTTAATGTTCACTAACTTTGGTCAGTTTCTGTATACGTCAGTTTAAGATTCGTGCATCCTCCTTTGGTTAAATTCTGATGATTAATTGCCTACACGTGTAAACAATTCAATACGAACAAGTATCATCTGAATGCACAGACGAAAAGAGAATGGCACACCGTATAAAAATCTGCTGTAAACTCTAATCGCAATCGTCAACTTCTCAAAACTTCTAAAGCACCACTCGAAATCCAAACGCAGGAAACCAGATTATCCAAGAACGCTGCATTGTTTCAGAGGCATTGAATGAATATGTTGCATTTAGTCTGAAATGAGGAGACTAAGGTGTTTGAAGATAGTTAGATGTCGACCTCAGACCTGATCAGGTCAGCACAGAACTACCTTCTAATTGCGTGCTAGAGAAAATGTGATTGTCCAAATGCATAACATTTTCTGTGTAGGGCCCTGGCTTTGAGATAATATTAAGTAGGATACATTTTGATTGTATGGATCCATGACTGCCCCTCTGAGGTCTTTTTATTCTAGCCATAACCCAAGCATTTCCATGCAGGGCCGTACCCCGAGCAACAATTGCGCCCTGTGCCTAGCATCAATCTGTCGCCCCCACATTTTTAAGATAGTGCATTTTATGGAATAATAAGTTATTCCATCCTGAAATTTGCGCCCTTTCCACATTTGCGCCCTGGGCCAAGGCCCCGCTGGCCCCCCTCGGTACGGCCCCCTCGGTACGGCACTGTTTCCACGTAAGCAGCCATAGCAAGACAGGCAATTTGAACTTCAGAATGCCAGACGATTGGTGGCACCAAGTCAGGGAAAATAAGTCTGCTATTTTTTGGCTATAGGCCCTACATGACATTCTGTACAATGCTTTATCAACTTAATAAAATTTACTCAATTAAGGCACTGTTTAGATTTATACAATATCAGCAGGTGTATAAATTACACAGGTCAGCGAATTCCGGCTGTTTTGGCACCGTCCATCCTGGAAGGTTCAAGTCAGAGAAGTCCGGCTGTTTTGGCACCGTCCATCCTGGCAGCTTCAGGTCAGGCCAGAGAAGTCCGGCTGTTTTGGCACCGTCCATCCTGGCAGCTTCAGGTCAGGCCAGAGAAGTCCGGCTGTTTTGGCACCGTCCATCCTGGCAGCTTCAGGTCAGGCCAGAGAAGTCCGGCTGTTTTGGCACCGTCCATCCTGGCAGCTTCAGGTCAGGCCAGAGAAGTCCGGCTGTTTTGGCACCGTCCATCCTGGCAGCTTCAGGTCAGGCCAGAGAAGTCCGGCTGTTTTGGCACCGTCCATCCTGGTAGAGGTGCTGTGGCATCTGACATGAAGCGCTACCTGTCTTCGGTTATCGAGACCTGTTCGTGACCGCCGTCAACTGACCGACTGTCCTGCAAGCGGCTATAGGTTAGTTTCAGTTTTTATGAAGATTTGCGAAAAATCCCATAGATTGGTTTGTAAGATTCTAATTAAGTAGCAAAATGTCGACCAGAATAACGAAACACAGGGCATTTTATATCTTATCTGCCTGTCTCTTTCATAAATTTCTCTTCCTCTTGTCTTAAGTCTGTCTGCAGCTCTATTATCTCTATTTCCCTCTTCTTGGGTCTGCTCAGGGGGCGTCAATACCACCTGAGCGATAGAGGCAAACCCCCTGGTCCAAGATGTCAGGAAGGCAAGATATTCACCCCTAAGACTAATCAATTATCCCCCACCTGAAATTGGCTTGGACTCTCCCTCCTATCTGGACGCCCCTGGGTTTGCTGACCCTATTTTTTCTTTTCTTGTGCCAAAAATGTTGTCTTAGGTGTGGCTGCCTCCTTGTTGTGGATGAATGTAACGAGATTTTTGAAGAAAGCTTTTGGCAACATTGTCCCTATGCCTTGCTATTGAGAAAAGAATTATTTTGGCATATTGCAGCTAAGTTAAATGTTACATGTATACAGTTACTGTTTGCTCTCTTTCAATCTGTCGTACTCTATGCCTTTTTCTCCCTGTTATCTAGTTCACTCCATTTCTTAACTTTATGACATTTTGCATTATTGTTTTGTCTTTTAGAACTGACTGGAAACCATCACAGACGACCTGAGATGCCTGGAGAGTGGAGATGTCATGGGACGAAAACGAGAAGGACCTGGACATGGATAGAGGAGACAAGTGGAGGAGGAGGAGATGCGTTGCTCCATATGAAGACCTACACGGGAAGGACTACAGTACTGAGTTAAGTTTTAGAATTCTAAGCTACAGAATTAATTGCTTTATACTAGGTTAGATGAATGTGGGATGCTGTGGTGTAGCGATATACGTTCTATGCCGTGTTAGTGGAAGGTCGCAGGTTCGAATCTACCTCAAGCCACTCCGTAGTGACCCTGGTCACTGGACAAGTTGATTGCTCAGAATTGTCTGTGAGGAAGGAAGGCAATGAGAAATCACCTTACCATTGTAAAACGTGGTGGCATATAAGCCAATTAATGAACCTATCTGAGGGCTAAGGACTCATCATCATCATCATCATCTGACTGTTTCATTACTTTCTATCTCCGTTCTCAGTGAATTCTGTGTTTTTCACTTCCGTTTCACTGCCCTACTCTGAGTTTTTACTCTAGATCTCCTTTCTCATTTTCTTTTTTGTCTTATTCTTCACTTACTTTGGCCAGTTTCGGTATACGTTAGTTTTAGATCCGTCCTTGTATTCTCCTTTGATTAAGTTCTGATAATTGATTGCCTCCACAACGACCAGTAAACAATTCAACACGAATAAGTTCCATCTAAATGCACAGACGAAAAGAAAATGGTGCACAGTATAAAAATTATGCTGCTACATATAACTCTAATCGTAATCGTTAACTTCTCAAAACTTTTAAAGCACCACTCGAAAGCCAAATTAAGGACACCAGTTTATTGCATGGTTATGTTGCATTCAGTCTCATACGAGAAGATTAAGGTGTTCGAAGATAGCTTTGTATTCACCTCAGACCTGAGGTCAACTGTCACGCGCGACACTCTGGACGATGGCGCTATATAAGTCATCGACCGACAGCAGAGGCGTTGGAGGACTACGAATGAAGCGGTCTATCCTGAAACCTGAGAAGGGAGACATCAATGGGTTTCGCCGAAGGCAGACGGCCTCAATACAGACGGCGAGGAATATGCAAAGATCAACGAAGTGTCAAGCAACGAAACCCGACACCTCGTTAGAGCCGCCTGCCCCTACCATCTCTGCGACCCACGGACCAATAATTCATGAACCAGCTGAAGATCTGGTCTGGACCGGCTTGTTGACACTAATCAAGAACAAGGGACAATTCCGATACGAACGGCGCAAGCCTATTAGGCGGTATAACTAAAATGATGTAACGCAATCGCTGGAACCTATTGCCTGTATATGACACCTAACAAGGCCCAGCCATGACAGCCGCTAGTCAAACATTAACTGTACGCCCCTAGTGATTGACATTATGCTATAGGGACATCAAGATCCGACCAACCCGGTTGAGGAATAGTTTCAGCAGGTGATTTGTCGTCCAATAGAGATACGAGTGTTGCGCTTGGAAGGGCGAAGGAAATCGCCTCTAGAAGGGTTCTTATAGTGTAGCAAGGGAAGGAACAGGGACTTGTTTCGGCACTTGGGGAGACGTTAGGTCGTTCTGACGATAAGGGTAATCAACGTAGTTGGGAATCCCGTCTCTAACGTAAACCAGGGAAACATTAACAATAGGGACACTAATAATTCCAGTAAGTGTAGATAGGATGAGTGGTGTGTGTATATATATGATTAAATATACATATTAAACCATCCAGTGTGTCGTGTTGCTGAGCTTGGTGATTGAGGAAAGAACCGGCGGTACTCTCGTCATCAAGAAGAAGGAGTTGGCGAGAGTGAAACCCGCGACATCAGCACAGAACTACCTTTCAACTGCTTGCTTAAGAAAATGCTGGGACTAATATGGTCCCAGGAAAATGTGATGGGCCAAATGCGTCACAATTTCTCTGTAGAGCACAATATTAAGTAGCTTACATTTGGGTAGTCCACTCATTACAAGTCTCTCAGGCAGTTCATTATTTCCCATTTAGACGTAGTACTCGTTAAACTGACGTAGTTGTCTGTGATTGAACGTTATTAGACGTTACAATCAGAGGGGTATAAGCAGATACTCTAAACAATATAGCCTACATTATGCTCTCAATCTCTCACTCACTTTAACCGTACTTCTCGCTCATAAGTATGTACTGCCTCGATCTGCTGCGTCCATATTATTTCAGTTTCGATCTTACTTTCAGTCTCATGTTTGTCGTACTTTTCCTCAACTAAACGGCATATTTTCTTCATCGCACTATATATTAACCAATTTCTCTCTGCGTAAGCCTATCTAATAATAATTTTCTCGATACACTTGTCTATCTGTCATCCTGTATGTGCCTCCTTATCTATCAATTGATGTATAGATCTGTTTATTCATGCATCTATCAATTTATCTAATATTTCTTTCTCAGTCTTATCTATCTAGATATCTATCTGTGTATGTAGGCCTACCTATTGATCAATTCAGTTATCTATATGTGCATCAATTTATCTAGGTATCAAGTCATCTATTTCTCTATCTGTAATTTCTCTCTTTCTCTGCCTTATCTATCTATCTCTATAGATCTGTCTAATATTTAACTATCTCTATTATCATCTATGACTCTCTCTTTTAATCTATCTATCTATCTGTCTGTCTATCTATTTATTCTATCTGTCTATCTATCTGTCTATGCAGTCTTTCTGTCTGTATCTGCCATATCTATCTATCTATCTATCTATCTATCTATCTATCTATCTATCTATCTATCTATCTATCTATCTATCTATCTATCTATCTATCAATCAATCTCTATTTAGGCCTATCAACTATTTCTCTCTCTATCTCTTACACCCAATCGCTAACCCTGTCTCTTGATTTTTCTCAATCTTCAAACTAAGTGTCTCTTGTTCACTCTTTCGCTATCGCTACAGTGTCTGTTCTCTCGCTCTCCGTTTTCTCTCATTCAGTTTTACTCTCACGGACTTTGTTTTCGATTACTCATCATCATCATCATCATAATCATCATAATCATCATCATAATCATCATAATCATCACCATCATCATCATCATAATCATCATCATAATCATCATCATAATCATCATCATCATCATAATCATCATCATCATCATAATCATCATCATCATCATCAATATGCGAGGCTACTAAACTGCTAAACAAAAACAGACACGTGTTCGGTAGAGCGCGCTTTATCGAGGTTGTCCTATACGCATAATAAATGTGATGAATGCTGCATTATCTTTGACATAATATTATATAATAACTTGGCACAGGTATCATAAATGTTGTATAGGCCTACACCATATGCAGGGACATACTGTAATATAATATATGATGTCTGTAGGCTGCAAATTGTAGTAAATGACGGGAAGTTTTCTATTTACAAAGCACTGTGGTCTAAAGTTGATTTCGTCTGCATGCAATGCAACTTACCACACGCTGGTTGTTGAAGGTTATCGCATAAAGTAGCCTACACATGCACCAAGCTAATCTGGTTCCTATATTATAACGTTGTAGTCGCTATCTCTTGTGGACCCTCAGTATATATAATGTATACATGTATGTGTGAATATATATGTTATATATACATACACAGTTGAACACTCATGCACGCATATGTATTTACATACGGACGCACGCATATAATACACACACATCAAGCTATAATCATGGCCCACATACATTTGTATATATATATATATTAACAAATATGGGCTTTATTAACCTTATAGGTGTAACAGCCGCTGAGCATCAGCGGGTGTTTTCTAAACTGGTACAGCATAGGCACAGCTGCATCATCGCAAGCCTACAACTCATCCATCGTTGTTGGTTCTGCAGCAGCAGCAGCAGCTTAAAGAGAGGCTGCGCGCGGCGACGTTTGATGTGCATAGGTGAACAGCTTTTCAGCAGTATATCGACGGGAATCGCAGTGGTCAAACGATTGTTATTGTGTATAGCGCCATAACTTTACTACAAATCATCAACAGATGTGAACTAGAGGCTTGTTCATGTTCCAAATAGGCCTACAGCGATCGTTTCGGGGCTCACCTTCGAACCCACATCAAGTTTATGACCCAACCCGCGACCACAAAGACATGCAATTCCGCATTTATACACCTAACTAATGTCTGATAATAAGAGACACTATTAATATGATTATACAGCCTCACAAAATGTTTTAAAATAAATGGAAATCCAGTCTGACAATATCTCATAGCTTTTCAATAGAAGGGTGCGAGCTTCTAATGTCTGGCTAATGTTCTATTAATGTCTGGTAATAGCAGAGACCATATAGGCCTACTGTGAAGTAACTGAACTTCAAACTTATCATCAACTGCCATGAACAGGAGTCTAGTCATGAACGCATTCTGGCTGAACGCGTTGTGACTGCAAGATCAAAGTACAATAATTATTGTCTGAACCATGTTTGAAATTTCAGTGCACTATAACTTGCCCTAAAACTCACCCTGCTAGAGCGGCGGAGACAGGTCTTGCAGTTAGCTGCGAATGAGCAGCAATGTGTTTGCGATGTCGTGGTGCGCCAATTAGGCAAATTGTATAGCATTGTCTACTTGGAGTTGGAGAGTTACGTCTATTACATGATTTTTATCCCTTTTGAATCCGCGCCTGACAGCGCACGTGGGGTAGTGAACTAGAACTTGGTATTCCTTCGCAAGAGTCCAGCGCACAATCAACCACAATGAATGCCACACAACTCGGTGTCTCCTGTTCATCGCCAAACTACAGCAGTCTGTGCTTGGTTAAGACGGGCATACCTCAAGTTCCCCGCTGGGCTGAGCCACGACGGTGGCAGCGGCGGCGATCCCAGAGTATGGCATCGGCGCATGAGGCCGTATGGTGGCATGCGTCGGCGCCTGACTCGGTCGGCGCATGACTCCTCCGCCCGTGCCAGCCCGTGACTCGGCCGAGCTGCAGGGGAACGCGCGTCGAAAGGCAGACGACCACAGATCGCGTAATTTGGCGTACGTACGGGGCGACGGGCGAAAAGCGAGAGAGAGCGAGTTAGTGAAAAGTCGTTCGAAGTTGTGACTATTAGTGCTCGGAAGAAAATGATTCCTCAGGGTTATTTCCAGCAACATCAACCGCCGCCACAAAGACAGGCTGCGGCAGCGATTCCACCGTCCGTACCGCTACCACCGTCGGCGTCGGCACCCTCCCGCTACGTCGGCGTTGAGTACTGTTCCGGGAGGACCAGCTCCTCCGGCTCCACGGCTGCTCCAGTCACCCTTGGTCATCGCACGAATCCGCACTACCATGCACAAGCGTCGTCTGGCGGTGGTGCCGTAGGGCAATCGTCGTCGTCGTCATCGTCCTCACCATCTTCTTCAACGCAGGCCCAACCGTACCACGCTCTAGCCATCCCCGGTGTAAGTGGCGCCGCGTCGTCGTCAGCCCAAGGTCAGTCCTCGAGGCAGGATATGACGGAGGCGCAGGCCCTGGCCCAGGCGTACGCCGAATACTTCGATCACCGACAGGAGTACGCTCAACCTACGTTTACTAATCGACCAGACCAACAGGAACAGCAACTGCAACAACAACAGCAACAACAACAGCAGCGACATCAGTATCATCACCATCATCAACAACAACAACCGGAGCAACACTGGTTCCCAGCCGAGTACTGTACAAATTCAGTAACTCAGGGATTTCCGCAGAATTTTGTGGGGAATACATGGATGGCAGACCGATCGACTGATCCACCAAGGTATTACAAAATTTCTACATTTTTGCTGGCAATGATTATTTGGGTTGTGGGATGGCACAAGTTGTATGAGCCGGACCGTTAAGGCCGGTGGTAACTATTGTGAAATTGACATTGTGTTGTATTAATATTTTGCATAATATTATGCAACTGTTTTGCTGAACCATGGTTTTTCAATTGTGTTGTGATGGCTGTGAGGCTGCACTTCAGCCTAAAGATGCTACAGAAGTATTTGCAATGCACTTGTAAGTTGTAAAGGTTATTGTCAGTGCAGGACGGTTTCAGGTAGAGGGTTATTGACTTTGGAGGACTATTCTAATAACAGAAGTCTGTTGACAAGAAAAGACCATTGTCATTACATGACTGTATTATTATTATGTAAAGCAGCTAATAGAAAACTTGTTAACAGAGGATTAAGTACTGTCAAAAAGATGGGTGATGAGGAGAATGATGATTGATCCGAGGGTGTCCAACTGTCCTTTGCATGCACTCTTGTGGTTTAACATCACAGTTTTCCTTGTCCTATTCCCACTCCTCTCCCAAGGTACCCACTGAGCAGTGGAGGCCAGGTTTATTGTGATGGCGACCTGATCTCGCCATGCCACAACTCCGTCAATGGGTATGTGCAGTTTTTCATAAAGGAGGTGGTTCCGCCTCTCGTTACACCATTGCACCCGGGTGGTGTTGCCGCTGTTGGTCCATGACTGTTTTTTCATCGGGGACAAATCCCGCTTATTTCGCAACTACCTTTCATGTATTCCAGTTTCCAGTATCTGCCACCTGTGAACGCGCTGGGTTGCAGTACAGCTCTGCAGTGATTAAGCAATGTTTTAGCATTTGATATAAGCACTTTAATATTATTATATCAACAGCTAATAGAGTACTTGTTTACTGAGGATTACTGCTGAAAGATGGGTATTGCTGATACGGTAGTAACCATCTATTAGTGTATGAATTTATTAATTGGTGACTGTTGTTTAGTGTGCATTCTTTCTAACAGACACCAATAGTTATGAGTAGAAGTGTACTTGTATACCTTCTGGTTTTGATGCACTGTTAGTTCAGGCACACTGGTTTCACTTGGCTCTATTCAGGTTATTCAGACTATTTGTACCCAGTTCACTTCACTTATTCTAATTGGTTGTTGCTCTGCCGCCATTTCTGATGTTGGGAATTCAGTTGAGAGTTTTAGCTGTCTTTTATTTTGCTGATACCTTATACTCATCTGTTTTCCTGATGTTGTGCTTTTTTCCTTAAAATGTTTGTTAATCCAAAAATGGATGCAAGTTTGTGTAAGGCCATGTATGAGTTTCTGTAAGGTCATGTACATGCAAATTATTTGCTTGCTATGGTTTGAGCTACCACACAAATTTAACTCGATTATTTTATGGTAGTCACCAATTTAGTAAAATTTGCCTCTTTAGAAGATAGTGTGAAGAAGAAAGGGCCTTAAAGTTAAAACTAACTGGACCTTCCACAATACCTGAGCTGCCTGATCAGCTTATGGGGAGGATTCAGATATAGGCCTATAGCACTCTTTGGTAATTAATAAGCCCGTGATTACTGTAAGAAAGGGCATCAACATTGACAGAGGTGTCAGAGAGCTGACCCATGGACCATTTATGGCCCTCCAATAAAGTTTTTCTGGTCAGCAATGACTTGCCTAAAGACTACAAAATTTAACAATAGAAGCTCAAATTTGTGCTTTTAAGGTTTAAATGACTTTGATTTGGTGTTGATGACTTCTTGTAAGCACTGGGTCCATAATAAATGCATTTCAAACAACCATCCATGAGATGGGTGGGGTAGAAACAAAGAGGTGCAAGTATGGTCAACCTCTTTTAAGCTCAGGTGTCTAATAAACTCTTGGTCTTGTTTCGACACCGTATGCAGATGCGAGTGTATATGGTGCTTCATCGGACATAGGAGATGAAGCTAGTGGTGTTCTTCCTGGTAACACAGACACAGATTTGATCTGTTCAAATAAGTGCTGGTCTCCTTTGAATGCGGGTGGTCTCCATGCACTTGCCCCAGTGGGTAAAAATGATTTCTACAGATAAAGACCTGCGGCCTTTGTAAGAAGAATAGCTGCACTTATACAAATTGCAAGTGTTATAGTTGCTGCTATGGTAAAGTTCTGTGCTGTTGATGATAATTCTCAGTATTCTTGATGAAGATGTAATGATAGTGGTGATGACGACGACGATGATGATGATGCTGCTGCTGATGTAGTAGTAGTAGTAGTAGTTGTAGTAGAAGAGTCATTGTTGTGTTTGCGCCTTTGGTTATCCTGATTATTCCCTCAGCAGCCGCAGCAGCTGACGTGTATTGGAAATCCGTTTCCTGATTAGCGTTTGCCTAACACGGAAGAGATAGGGCGCCAACAACAATGTTTCAGAGAGCTAACAGGGAGCCAGCAGGGAAAGGGTGGAATCGTAGCCTGACACGCAGCCGCTTCTTCCATTAGGGTTCGTCGGCGGCTGTCCTTTGATCTCTGACAGGAAGCTTTCAGTTGCCGACGAACGCACATTCCGTTTCAGTTAGCCCCGACACTTAACTGGATGATGCGCTTCTTGCAGGGCGATTTGCTGGGCTGGTACGGCGCTATCCATCCTTGTAACTTCTTTCCCTATTGGTGGGAGGGAGGGAGGGAGCGAGGACAAGAGGAAGGCCTCTGGTCGGCACTCGTTCCCCTTTTCTCCGTCATCGTTGTCATCGCTGTCGTCATCGTCGTCGTCATCATCTGCATCATCCTTTTCATGTAATTTAATATAACTGAGTATTTTAAGTGTCTCTCAAAGGCATTTCAGGCTTGGAGTTTTTAAGAACAAGCTCATCTGTCAACAAGTCATGTTCGAATAACGGACACATATAGAGCACAAACTATGGAGTCCGACACAGGGTTGACAGTTGACACCATTATCTAAGTTCAGGAACTCAATGTTTGTCCAGGTTTCAATCAAGCTAACCTAGCTAATTCTTAACAGGACAACTGATGTTTTTGACCAAGACTATGCTGGATGGATGACATAAATGAGGACGTAACATAACATTGGGGGGAGTAGAGTAATGGTGTGCTGAGCTGAGGAAGTGAGTTCACTTCACCTACTCCCAGTAAGGTTAACTAGTCCTTCATTTGCTAGGCGGCAGCATTGTTAAATTAAATTTATAATGTCATGGACAGTTGGACATCTTGCATGGCTGCTAACCATTAAATTCGTCTCCTGCGATAACTTGTCATTATAACAATTATTGCTATTATTATTATTTTGTTTTTATTATCACTTAGACTAGCACTAAAGGAAGCAATCGATTCTGTATATGACCAAGGAGTCGACAATTGAGATTATTTATTCTCAGCCATTGCTGCCAAATGACTGGCATCAGGAATTAATGATGATGATGATGATGATGATGATATAGTGATGATGCAAATGATGATGCAAATGATGATGAGGGTGACGTTGATGGTGATTGTGATGATGGCATTCATATAAAAATGAGAGGCAGTACAGTGGGTGCCTTGCAGGCTACTATACAATTCAATTCCTGTTTAACTTGTTATCAAATGTTACTGCTATGCCATGTAATCATGGGGGATGAACGAAAACTCGGAACTCGGCTCGGAACTCGGCATGGCCCGAATTTCGTAGTACTCGACATAATCTCGGACTCGAACAAACAATGAGTCCGAGTTTTAATCTTCCCGATTTTCTGTTTTGAAAACGAGAATCGGACTTCTTAATTCCAAACGACAATCGACCTAACTAAAAACACAAATACTGCTACTATTCACTAG
This sequence comes from Bimastos eiseni, assembly GCA_959347315.1. Classification (NCBI taxonomy): domain Eukaryota; kingdom Metazoa; phylum Annelida; class Clitellata; order Crassiclitellata; family Lumbricidae; genus Bimastos; species Bimastos eiseni. The sequence goes on from OY365807.1 coordinate 19,721,409, forward strand.
TTACTACTTACTAGTTACTACTTCTTGTGAGTGGACTAAGGCTAAAACTAAAAATTCATAAAGGTTGTGCAAATTGCCAAGCTAGAAATCAAGAGATGAGACTTTTTTTAAATATTCTAAGCTCGGTCTTTAACTCGGCAAAATTCAACTCATAAGACTCGGTACTCGAAGAAATTCAAACTGTTTATCCCTAGTAATCATGCTGTGGTGTGTCAGTGGAAGCGAATAAATGTAAATATAGATATATTATTATTCACTGGGTGAAACGAATTCAGTTGCTAGCACTTCATATCGATGGCTGCCTCGCATAGTTTCAGGGTTAAGGACAGCTAAATGTTTCCTGTAGTCTTGTAGATTCCTGTTCCAACAGTTTCTGCAGAATATTTACCTATTGTTAGCTGAACATTAGCAGTTGTATACAACTAGTTCCTGTCAGCTTATGGTGTTTTGGTGTTAGTCATGCAAAGAGGCTCTGTTGTTACTTCTTTTCAGTTGAAGCCTGAGAAAGAAGAGATTAAAAGGTCAAGCCCATGGCAGCTTCCGCCCACAGAGGGCAGGAAATTCGTATTTCTTATAGCACCCTCCAGTCTCTTGGGCAGATAAGAGTACCCAGGTTACAACAGTGAAGGCTGAGGGAACAAGGGTAGATGACAAGGAGAATTAGGTGTTGGTTGGGCAGCCAGGTACTTAAGTGAAGGAATGAAAGCACTTAGTACCAGTGAGTATTGCATTCTTTGTATCTTAAAGAGAGATGTGGCCTGTAGGAATTTGGTTGGTTGCATGACAATCGTTGTTGAACAAAGTAGGCGAGAAATGAGATCATGAGAGAAAAAGTTCCTAAATAGAGGAAAGTAAGTTTTAAAAGCCGATAAGAGGTAGCTGATAAGAGTGAGAATGTGAATTAGGCGCCATGATAACTTTGACCCAGATTGACTAACTCCTGAAGTCACATGACAAATTCATCCAAGGCAGAACAAATGTCTAAGGAATTCTATATTATATGTGATTTTATGTAGCTGAGCATTTATATGACCAGTGTCTTTTACGAACCTATAAAAGACATGACTTTGATAAGCTGATAGTGTCTCTTAAGTTGTTTCTGGCTCATGACAGAGTTGAAAGAGATGTGTGCAGTGGATTGCTAGTTCCACTGTAACCTGTGCATACTGTAGTGCAACATGTATATGTTCAACGATCGGATCATCTGGCTCAGTGTAAAGGTACATGCAGCGCTGTTCTTTGTTGAGCCATGTGAAAGAAGAAGCAGTAAGAGCAGTTCCTTGACCGTTAGGGGTGAAGTGTTAGCTACTTTCCTAACATTGGCTTACAAAGTCCTCGCTCTCTTGCTACCTGATCTTCCCTTTGACAACAGCGAGTGTATACTCATGTTATATATAGATATACTTAGTTGCACAAGTGAAACAAATCTTGGGACATCTTTTGACCTATGGGTAGAACCCTCAATTTCTGAGTAATCAGTCCAACTCACTAACCTTTCATGCAACTCATTCATAGATGGTTTCATAAATTAATATCTATCTTCAATACCAAAGATAGGTTAGAGACTAGTTGACAATTGGCAATGCAATCAGATTCCATCCCTTTGTGTTTGAGTCTAGGCAAAATAACCTCCCTGATCTGGGAACCTGGAGCATTCCTTACAGTCAAAGTGATGTTGGGCAACACATCAAGAAGTGCCAAACAATCATCCACAAAATTCAAGTCTAAATTGAAAATATTCTGTATCTGTTACTGAAGTCTGAGTAGGACTGTTTTTCAAAGTCCAATGTCCAAGGATATTGGAAGTCTCTGAGGGCTATCAGCAGCTTATTGGATTGATTTCTTGAGATAAAGCATCTGCTTATGAAAAACGACAGGCACATATGTCTGACGTCATGGATCCAGGTAGTGCACTATCCTCGGCATCACGCCTGTCACTCATTGTCCGAAATGTCAGTGAATGACGCAACAGGCTCAGTCAAACCAAGGAGCAACCAAGAAGCAGATGGCCTTTGGTAGTTCCAGTCCTGAGGGGCAGAAAACTATTACTCAGGGCATGCATCGAAGAATTCCAAGTTGTCAAAGAGTACATGCGAGGCAGGTCTGTGAAATGTTGACTGTTTAACAGGCTGACCTGAATGGCCTCTCTCTTTAAGTTCTTCTAGCCTTGCACATAACTAGCCCCTATACGGGGGTAACACAGGATTTGCCAATTGTCATTTACGTCCAAGCATCAAGTGTATTACCAAGAGTTGGACTGAAGCGCTGAATGAAGGCTGAAGGTGAAGGCTGAAGCTGAAGGACTGAATGGGCTGAAGGGCTGGGTATAATGGATGTTGAAGATCAGGAATCAATAATCAAAGATATTCAGTAGCTTGACCCTGCTATTTGGGAGTGAACAGTTATCTCTGTTGATGACCTTGATGGTTCCAGGATATACTGTGTCATACCGAATTCATGAAGCAGAGTACGAAGCAAATGGTATCTCAAGAGCAGACATCTTAAAGGTGAATATTAGCTGATTTGTTGACAGTTACAGGTTGCAAAGACCCCAAGATGACACTGGACTCTGCAGGAAGACAGGAGACAGCACAGTAGAAAAGAGCAATGTCAATATCACTTGAACAGTAGCAATCGAAAACACAATGATTCAAAGGTCGATTTTGGTTGGATGGGCAGAATAATATCTCTGTAGTCAGTAACAAAACCACTATATAGTTCTGCACCACATCACCAATGGCCAAATCGTAGGCACAAGGTATAGGTCATACTGCAAGTATACTCTGCACACTGGAACTTCCAACATGGTGAAGTATGCATGAATGACTCAGTTTTGATGAGGATGTCCAGGTGGTGAGCCATGATGGCGAAAGCAAAAGTAATGAAATTTTTTCTGGAGTGACCTGTGTGGCTGCCACGATCCTGATGAATGCATTGATGGGCTGCAGAGTTGACTGTGTAATGCTATCTATCCGAGCTTAGCCCTCTATCTATTTGAGCTTAACGCTATCGTGCATCAATCAGTTGCAATCTATCCTCAATGCCGCTGCTTGCATGATTGGTAGCATAAATAATTTTGGGCATATATCTAGCTTTGTACGAGCAGAACTGCATTGGTTGCCTATGCTAAAACACATTGAGTTTAAGATCCAGATAATGCTTATGCGTAATTGTCGTGCAGGCTGTACCCTAGTCTATCTTAGGGAGCTTTCTGTGCCAGTGTCATTCATACCAAGCCATAGATTCATTCTCTCTGCCACACAAAGTGCCCTGGTTGTCTCTGTGGCTTGAACTTCCACTGTAGGCCTACTCAAATGCTTGGCCATGGCCATCTTTCTTCAATAGGGCGCCTAGCAAAGATCGTAATGAACTTCTTAGTCTTTCCTTGCCCCAGTTCTGGCAAGTGTTTGAAACCATTTTTTATCATGGTTTGGGTTTGTCAGATCGAGAGTGCCTCTGAGTAGTTTCTATGTTGAAGTGTCGCTAAGCAAATTTACATTTACAATTATGAGATATGTGAAATAATGGTGATACCCTTGCTGTACCTAATATTGACACAATACAATGAATGCCCATTCAAAATTATAAGTTACATAATCTCTATGCAGTGACATTTCACACTCTGAAAGTTATCGTGAAAGTACATATTTTCCATAATGTAAGGCGGGATGTGGTTAAGTAAAGAAAGCATAATATGATAAGATTTTGTCCATTAATTGAATGCCTCAGCAAATAATCGATACAATTAGGTTAATGGACTGCTTTTTGTCTATAAATGTTCAGTAGTTCTCATAAGCAGAGTACCTGAGTTGAAGGATGCGTGTGCTGAGAATAAAATAGTACAACAGCAATCAAACACCAGCATTGTTGTCTTTATACAGATTACCAGGAAATCCAGTCACCAGTTTCACCTGGATATATATCCAGGATACAAAGTTTAAATTCAGATACTTTAGACATGTGACTATATATGATTCTTATCATTTGTTCTTTGGCTTGTGTATGTCAACCATAGAACAGATCAGCACACCCATAGTCAGCCACCCATATTCACCCATCCTTTGGGGTGTGGAAATTTTTTGTCAATGGATGTTATTCATGAAAAAATAGTTTGTGTTAAATATATTATATTATCCATGCCTCTCAGCGTCTGAAGTTAACAGATTTGTTGCGTGTATCATTGTATGTAAATCATAACTGTTATAAATGTGATCAAAACCCATAGGTCATTCAGTGTTGAAATGGTAGTAGACCTACATTGCGGTCGAACTCGTATGGTCTCGGGTTTGGTTGTTTGCCCTCATACACTCATGGTTTCGATCGTAACTGCTTAAGTTTGAATGCTTTTGGTTGCCCTAATCTTTATTTCTGGCTATTAAAGGGAAACGTGTTAGGAACACCTCTGACTGATGAGTCTTGGACAGGTGTTAAATAAATATGTGATTACAATGTCAGTTACAACAAGTGATCTTTTTTGTGGATCGGATTTGGTTCTTGTCATCTCAGAGCATTGACTGTAGAATAGAAGAAAAGGAAGAGCAGTCCGTTAAACTTGCCTTGAGGCAGCCATGGGTATGAAGTGTTAGCAACTCCATTTTATTAGCTATGGCAAATAATACTGAGATGCCAGTCCTCTACCTCACTGTGTCTCATTTTTCCACTGACATACAATGTCAGTGGAAAAATGTACTCATTGTCGCTGTAAAATGAACTTTGAGAAATAGCAAATGAAATATAGTATTAAACAAGTGAAAGTAAAAACATGGATTTTTCGGAACCCTCTTTCATTGACTGTTGGTAATCTGGTAGATGGCGCAAACGATCCATTTCTTAAGAGATCATTGATGATGCAAACTTGCCGGAGTGGAACTCGTCAAGGAGGACTTGTTCGAGTGGTTAAACAATATTTTATTTTTTGGAATTTTGTCACTTTTTTCCTCAATTTCTAAGTTATGTCTGTAAAAATTTGATACCTTTGCATTGTCGGGCAAGCATGTGTGTAAAATTTCAGCTCCGTTGGTCGATGGGAACATACCAGAAATTGAATTTTAAACTCGTATTAGTAGTAATTACAGGCACAAACATTTATTTAGCTAGTTTTCATTACACGAATGGTACTCGCTGGGCCATAGATGCCACTATTACTCGGTTCGTACTCAGATCCGGCAAATAGTGCATCCAAATACTCGGATTCGGTAGTTGGTGGAAATTGTCTACTCAGTTATGCTCTGCTATAAATGAATACGGAATTACTCTAGGACCAAACATTAGAAACCTGCTTTTGAATTCCCAATCTATAGACTGAAAAGAATTATCATAATTCTTTTACATTCATCCTCTCACACCTCTGGGATTAGAAGCTGATAATGGTAAAGGTGTTCACTGTTCAGCATTTTTGAAATACCTTCATATCAGGTCTTTTTACATCTGTCAGATAGCCCTGTTGTTTTGCCAGATCCTTCCATAGGTTGCAGTAAATATCCTCACACAAGCATTTGTACAATATATATATATATGTATATATATACACACATAACACACATATATATCTGCTACATATGTATGGTAAATATGTGCATACATGCAAGCATGTTTAGGTACCAGTAAACATACCACTTATGCTAGCATGCACACATGGGCACAAATGAGGATGTATACTTAGAATATTATTGTCTTCAGGGTCAAAAAGGGTGATGACAAGTACGGCACTGAACTTGGCTGCAGTCTGACCCGGATATGGCTGGTGTTTGATCCAATTTGCCTGCCACTTATTTCCAGCTAGGTGTGTGGTAAACGAAACAGCTATTTTGGGCTTCTTATCTATCCAATGACTGGTTTAGTTATAGCAAACCACCCAAGGTAGTGTGCTCTTGCAGGCAAGGCAACAATTTCTATTTGTAGTAGACAGCCGCAGACTGAGAATTTGACAATGCCAAACCAAGTACACCTAAAGGGAAAACTGTCTGGTTGCTGGATTACTGTTGTCATGTTTTCACTTTAGCCAAAGTATCCTTCAACCCCCACAGAGCAACATGTCATAATTGATTGCTCTACTCTACCCTTTCATTGCTTTGCATTGTCTGATGACATTACATTGTGTGTAAATAATTCTACATAATGTAATGTGACCCAATGCTTTGTAGTGCATATCTTAAGAGCCACTCAAAAGCACTTTCACACAGCTATCACAGTTAAATGGAAAAGGTGTCTTTAGTGTTGAAAAAATTTATGTCGTCAGCAGTAAGTGGAACTGAATGAATTTCAATAGGCAGTTTGTTCCACAGCAATAGTCAATTCCAGGTGTCAGCGTGGGACAGATATAATTCCATATTTACAGTAGACCATACTTTTACCTATCCATACACAATAGTTGCTGTTTATTAGAACTGGCTGTAATTCTGTATATGTGCTGCTATTTTTAGTAGTATTTGCTATTAATATATAGACATATATTGTATATATATATAATAAATATGTATTTCTGTATTTATATACAGGACAGGTTCGAGTAGCACTTCCATGAAGTGCTACTCATACCAATAAGCCAATGTTTGCCATTATATGTGCTGACCCTTCTGTTAGGAATAACTTGTCTAATTATATGCCTGACCTGCTTAATATGACAGGCTTATTATTTAAGAAGTCTATCTGTTGGTTTATGTATCCATATACTTCTACTTTTTGTGTTACTGTGTGATTTTTTTGTTTGCTTGGTTTTGAGAGCAAAAAACTTCAATACATATATATATATGATATAGATATATATATATATGTATAAGTATAATATATAGATAAATTGTCTGTTGCAGCCAGTTTCCTGACAGTCCACCGGACTCTGGTTCCGAACCATATTCTCCACCGAATGACAACCAGGTCCATCCAGATCAAGAAGGTTCTAGTGAGTTTAGTGATTTCATTCATTGTTTATTTCATCAAGGTTAACTAAGTTAGGCAACACTGAATTAAGCTGGTGTAATCTCTGCTAAGAGCAGAGCGAATTGAAGTGTTAGTAAGATAATGTAAAACAAGCTTATGTAAGGTAAGATATGGTGTGACCGTGTGAGAGAAGCACAAGGGTGCTTTGAAGTCCATGTAAACTGTAATGTAAGGCAAGGAAGATGAGATATTCAACAACTCACTTGTCATGCATCTTTTTAAAACTCAAGAGGACTACTCATGGAGTTCAAGGATGTCATGGATGAAATATAAACCTCAACAGTCTAATGATTGGTGGCATGGTTTGACAGGAAACGCTTGATTTCAGGTTACACGTTGAAAATCAAATCGAATATCTTTGTGTGGCTTGCTAGCTGAGGATTAAATTGATATAAGTTGATATTTATTTGTCTCTTTATTCACGTGACACCTGTACTTAGTGACTATAGCATGTGTCGATGATGCTAATTCAGCGATGATATCAATTCGCTTCAGCAATTCAGCAATAATTTAGGGCATTCTGAAAGTCTCAATTGATGATCATGTTGTTACTATTGTATATGGGAGCAGCCTTTCTGGGTTTGAAGAAAGGTGCATTAAATAAATAACACATGCATAAAGTTGAAGGCTCAAACCCATGCACTCCACATTACAGGGTGAGTAGCTTATCAGTGTGCTACCAGGTCACTGGACTGTTCATCAAATTATAAAATATTTATAAAATGTTAAGCAGGCATACCAGCCTTTGATTTTTCATTCAGTGCCTTTGTTTAGCTGTTTGATTGATTGGCCCTCTCACTAAGAGTGTGTAGGCTCAGAAACCAACTTGCAACCTGGTTCAGTTTGTGGAGACCATTATCTGGGGCACCCCGACAAAAGAGCGCCCCAATAGAGTGCTCGACAAAAGAGCCCTGACAAACGGGCGCCGACAAAAGAGCATAGACAATAGAGCGCTGACAAAAGACCGCCAGATATAAGGGCGCCGAACATGTATTTAACGTGGGTTTTATTTGCCTTAGTAGCTGGACAGATGAAGAGAATTCTGTCTAACTAGAAGCTGGATTGGTGTACGAAATGTCGTTTAAATATACGCAGGAATGATAAAAAGGTTTCGGCCTAAATAGAAGCGGGAATGATAGAAAGATTTCTATTTAAATAAGAAACTGGATTGACGAAAGCAATTTTGTATACCTAGAAGCTGGATTGATGAAAAGAATGCAGTTTGAGTGGGAGCAGAAGCAATGATATGTTTCTGCCTAAATGAAAGCGAGGATCAAGACAAGGCTTTAACTAGAGGGTAGATTGATGAAAGGCTGTATGTTTAACTAGAAGCTGGATTGGTAAATATAATTCAGTCTCACTTGAAGCTAGATTGATGAATTCCAATTTTCCTAAAAGGCATTATTTCCATCAATCCAGTTCAAGTCTTACATAATTAATTTCAATCGATCCAGCTTCTAGTTAACAAGTACCCTTTCATCGATCCAGGTTCTATTTTAACAGAATTCTTTTCGTCACTTCTGCTCCTGCTTAGACCAAGTGTGGTAGACGAAATGTCTGTAAACCGACTAAATGCGTTAGATACGTGTTCAGCGCCCTTATGTCGGGTGCTATTTTGTCGGGTGCTCTTAAGTCGGGGCTCTGTAGTCGGGTGCTCTTTTTTCGGTGCTCTTTTGTCCGCGCTCTTTTAATTGGATCACAAGTGTCGGCACTCTTTTGTCGGGTCACGCTTATCTGGTCATTAACTCACAGTTAGAGGTGCACAATAATTATTGTCCAGAGATTAAATGTGGATAGTCAGCTGAAAATTTCCACAGGGGCAAGAGGTGTTTCAAAATTGCTGCTCCATTTGTACCTCTTGCAAAATTCAACTATGAAATGAGTGCACTCTGAGTGGAAGATCAGATGATGAAGGCAAGAACTTTCCAGCCAGCCTCATATGCCAAGACAGAGCAACATGAAGTTGCTAAGACTTCATATTAGTAGCTGCCTCTTTGAGTAGCTTCAATAACTGTTCTATATCAGCACATGAAAGACAGAAAGTGGTGCTTTGTGAATGATGTTACTGCACCAGTGCCTCCTTTTATTGTGCCTTATTATAAGCCTGTATAACGGGGTTGAGTCATGGATTCAGAATGTCATTACTCTTTAGAACACAACCTGACTGCATGCACCTCACTACAACATGATTTGTGATATGTCTTTCAAAGATAATGTTTAGGGAGCTTCAAATGTATTTATCAAGCTGTTTAGAATTATGACTATACTGGTTTACTAGTTGTTCGATACTTATGTTCACTAAATACTGTCTTAGCTGGCCTTGGCACATTCTAAGAACTGACTGAGCAACGACCATGATAAGGAAATAATATCGTTGGGTTGAATACGTTTTTGGGACATCTTTATAGCTAAAGATCTTGTTCAAGCCTTTCTTCTCCAGGTGATTGTTTTCCCATGCTTTGCAATCTGAACCTGCTTTACTCTGCGTTATGGACCATTATTCAATTGGTTTGAACATGAAGCATCGGTTGTGTATATCCGACAATACGATCCTTTTGATGATCAGATCAGTAGCCTGTATTATCTTCTCTTTTTCTGATTGAGTCTCAGTTTATTTGATTTTGTCTAACACCATCTTATTTTATCTGAGATCTTTCGTTATTTATTTGGTTACAGATAAAGCTTAAAGTAAAGGTAATGACTCGAAACATACATTTCGCTGCAGATTTATTTACCGTGGTGTGCAATAGTGTAGTTGTCTGAACTGTCAACTGACAGCTTGGGTTCAAATGCTTGTCACGGTAGATAGTTTTTTAAAATCTCTGTCCCTCTTTGTGCATCATAGATAAAATAATAACTTTAATTGTTATCACAGATGTAATTGTATTCATTTTGTTGTTATAATTATTGTTATTAATGCTTTATTTCTTGTTATTATTATTTTTACTTTTATTATTATTGTCTGAAATACCATCTCAGCATAGCTCAGATAGTGGTGGAAATGTCTCAGAGAGGCAGATGATGATCCCTGCCTCGTTGAAGAGTCACTGAGATCCGCTGGAATAGATGCGATGTTTTCATTGGATCACGGGTTCCGTCACTTATTCGACTTCTGAACTCTGATTCTATGCTGCACTCGTGTACTTCTCTACTCCAAGCACCGATAGTTTTTTTATTATTATAATTATTACTATGTCAAACATTTTTATGGTGTACACTTGAGGTCACACAGAAATGTGACCATGAAGCACAGACAATCAATCAATCGCCAGGTGAAGACTGGTTGGATATCCAGATGAAAGCTGATGGTAACGAGTGAGTTTTGATGTGTTTCGTGAAAAGAGTTGGAGAGCAACCGACAGACATTGGTAGTCGATTCCATTCCTTGGGGTAAAAACTGAATACATGAGAGCCTATGACAGTTTACATCGATGCTCTACCTACAGACCCATCCATGCCCATAGACCGCAGATTACAGGGTGAGATGTTCAGAGAAACTAGCTGTTGGAGGTTTTGTTTGAAGGGTTTGGTAGGTCAGACAGGCCATTTTGAATCATATCCTGAATTCAACGGGAAGCTGACCGAGCATGGTTAAAGAGTTTGAATGAGCAGTTGCATCCAGAACCTTGTGAGCAGAGAGTTTTGGTTCTGTTGAAACCTGTTGACTATTATTAAGCAAATCCCGAGTTATCATAATCAGGGGAAGAGCAGACAAGAGAACAGACAGCAGACAGCAGGGACACTTCAAACTTCAATACCATATTGTCAATATTGTTGAAGTTTTGGCTGGTGGGGCAGCTTGGTGACCTAGCACAGTCGACTGAAGGGGTCTGACTACTGAGACAACTAAGTAACTGAGTAATAATAAAATAATAATAGCAAGAGATAAAGCATAAATAATAATAATATGTGTGGCACAGTGGCTGATTGGTTAGAGCAGTCGGCCTGTAACGCTCAGTGAGCGGGTTTGACCCTCGTCCGAGGCATCGGTCACTGTATAGGGACCTTGAGCAAGTCCTTCAAGCCCAATTGCGCCGTAGAGACGTGTGCACTTCTGAGCAAAATGTGTTGGAAGAAGGGCGATGTCAAATTTCAGAAAAAATATGAGTAGCCTATGCTGTACACTGTCATTGGTAGGATCAGGTTTTTCAGAGACTGACCACATATTTCATGTACTCAGGGTTGATGGAAAATGAAATCGCTAATATTTAATAAATTTATAGCATTTTATACGTGTGGATTCCTCTTACGACTAGTGTTAAGGGACTGTTTTCATCTGATCCACAGAGGCATGTTTATGGAAAACGAGGCCCTAGGCTCAAACGTTTTTGGGGCCCTCCAAATTTATACACTGAGTCTGAGGGGCCCGTCTATAAATGACGTCACGCACCCATTGGAGGCGTCATACATTTGTGACGATTTGTGACGAAAGGGAGGGAGTCTGAGATATGTGAATCACATCAAATATCGAAATACACAACTTTATTTTAAAATTTCACTTAATTAAACAGTGAGCCAATTTTTGGTGGCGAAGAAGCTCATCACACGCAGCCTTCGCTCTTGTCAACACAGCTAATCGAGACAATTGATATTCACTTTAACAAAGCAATTATGAATTATCACAATACACCTGTCATGTGAGTGCTTGGCTGCATAAATAGAGAATATAAATTATTATATTTAAAACATTTCAAATGTGAGACATGTTATTTTATACGAAAAGTTTTCATTCATTTGGGGGCCCCTAAGATGTTATTTTGTACGAAATGTTTTCATTCATTTGGGGCTCCCTGAGATGTTATTTTGTATTAAATGTTTTCATTGATCTGGGGACCTCTGAGGTGTTATTTTGTATTTAATGTTTTCGTTCATTTGGGAGCCCCTGAGAAATCACGTTGTATTTGATGTTTTCAATCATTTGGGGGCTCCCTGAGATGTTATTTTTATTTAATGTTTCCGTTCATTTGGGAGCCCCTGAGATGTCATGTTGTATTTACATGTTGCATTGTTACATGTTACATGTATTTACAAATACATGTTGTATTTAATGTTTTCATTTATTTGGGGGGGTTATCTGAGATATTACTTTTTATTTAATTTTTTCAATCATTTGGAAGCCCCTGAGATGTCATGTTGTATTTAATGTTTTCATTTATTTGGGGGGCTATCTGAGATGTTACTTTTTATTTAATGTTTTCATTCATGTGATGGCCACACTGAGATGTTATTTTGTGTGTAATGTTTTCATTCATTTGTTGGCACCTGAGACGTTGTTTTGTATTTAATGTTTTCATCATTTGGGGGCTCCCTGAAATTTGGGGGCCCTAGGAGCTTGCCTATTGCGACTATAGGTAAACGCGCCACTGCACCCTAGCCTGTGTTTGTGATTCCCTGAACAGTGCTAATTTGTCTATGCTCAATGTGTTTAGTATTGAAGTGATTAGTGTGTTGTCAGTTTTGTATGATCTAGTAAAATAACTATTTCTAATTCGTAATTTCTGGTAGATACCACTTAATGCTTTAATATGTATTTGAACAGCTGTTGAATAAGTCTTGACAACTTTGTTCCCATATTAGTCAAAATTTCTGCATTGCTTTTATTCTACAATAATATTTCTGTAACACAAGATTACATGACATAACAGGATATAGCATGGCATGACCTAATATAGCAAAATGTAACAATTAGCATAGCAAAAATAACTAAATGTAATATAAAATTAGTTTTAATGGTCCTGGAGTGAGTTAGAACTGCTGAACTTTGTGGTTTAAACATTGTTAAGGTTTCTAATTTCCTTTGTTTTGGTCAGAATGCATGCCTGACACAGCACACCACATCCACAACCTTACAATTCATGCTGTTTGGCACGGTGGCCGGTTGGTTAGTGCGGTCAGTCCATAACGTTCAGTGTGCACTGAGTGTTTGGGTTCGATCCTCGTCCAAGGAGTCACTGTGTAGGCAAGTCCTTTGCGCACAATTCCTCTGCTTTACAACTGCTGTTGTGCCGTCGAGGCGTGTATGCACTTCTGAGCTGATTGTAAGAAGGGCAATATAAAATTTCAATTGTATTGTATTGTATACTGAAGATTTTTAGTTGTACAGATCCTTTAAATCATAGTTATTAATTGACTCTTTAAGGATTTTTGTAATATTGGAGGTACAAACAGAGATTTTAATACCTGTGACCTGCATTTCTGAGAAGTCTTGAAATTGTGATGTTTTGGTCCAAAATCAGTCATTCACAAACCATTTATTTTGTCTCTTAATTACTATAGTTAGTTCCAAACTTTACATTTAGATTTCTGAGAACCTCAAGAACCATCACCATCCTTTAAATCAAGGGTGCGTCAAAGAGTTGCCACTGGCCATTTGCGACACAGAATGCCTGAGACTACAGAATCTGAGAATAAAATTCAAATATGTCATTTTTTCAGGCTCAAAGAGTTTTTATTGAGAAGCAAACTAAAGATTTTAAGGCCTTGTTTGTCTGTTTTTGTGATGAAAAATGCACCCGTTAGGATTTATTTTTGATAATTTTTGTGGAGACGCGATCACCGAGCTCCCTTCCAGATCCATTCTCACATTCTGTCCAGGTGTCTTCGGCACCCTGGCCGGGGGCCGTCACTTGCTGGAAAATATTGACACTGGCTTACCATTAAGAAAGGTTTGACACAACTACTTTAAATGATGCTATGTAGCCTATCGATCATGTATGACCTAGTATTTAACTGATTTGGATCATCTTTCCCAGTCTTTCGTGCCTGTGACCTAGATTTGCGTAGTCTGTTCCAGGTGCAAGTTACAAAGGTTGATACGCCAAATGGGCATCCTCTTTTCCTCGTATATCTTCTCCTTCTTGTGTCTTTCCTTCTCCTGCCTCTGTTCCTCAGCCTGCCGGTTATTCATGCCGTCCGTCTAATAACCTGTTTGCCGTCTACTTCACTCTGTCCCACTAAGGCCTGACATTTGATGGGAATTATTCATTTTACAAACTGCCCCAATGAGGGCTCTTAAGTGGCCTGCCAATTATTCGTCCTTCATCTGGCTCCCTCCCTCTGTGCCTGTCTCTCTCTCTCTCTCTCTCTGCCTCCCTGAGTCTTTGCCTCTTTTCCTGCCCTACTCTGCTCCTGCCTCACAGTCATATTGACACTGAATAAATACAAAGGGTCGCTAGCCTTTGTCTGCCTGTTGGGTGTTAGAACACACCATAGTACAAGGTAATACCGGTCATGTAATGACCAGTTATTAGGGTCCTCACAATTGGCTACAAATAACAGGACAACTAAATATGTTACTATTTATAATTAAGACCCTTTGGTGCTTACAGACACCAATCTCTAGATGGTCTCCATGCAACTCCATCCTAAGCATAATTAAAGGAGATTTCCTATATTATGGCAAACTGTTTCTATTCTTAGGCAGAATTAGTCCATGTGGGATTGGTGGTTTTGGTGGTAGTATTTTAGTGGTAGTAATTGGACCACAGGGTGCTCAAGAGTGCAGTGGTCAGTGGTCAGCTTGCTAGCCATGCATTTGAGAGGTTAAGGGCTCAAATCTCTGCCAAGAGAAATATATTGATTTGAGATTTCTGCTCCACTTTATCTTCCTAACCAACCCAGCTATAACGAGTACACTGTCAGTGGGAAGATTACTAGCCACCCGCCTCATATGCCTCACTTACCTCATATGGTAAGCAAAATGAAATCTATAACTCTTCACTCTATGGCTACCTGTTAGATTAAGACAGTGTTTCTCGGTCTTTTTTGCCATGGAACCCTTTTGATCTTAATTTTTTGTGGACAGAACCTCTGTCCAAAACTAACCATCATCTTTTGGAGGTACAAACTCTTATGCCTAGATTAGATTGATAATAACACAAATATCGATGACAATGACATATAAATTCTCATGCATCTAAGATATCAAGCAAAGAGCCTTGTATGACAAATTCGTAAAATTTATTTTAAATTGTTTGAAACGTATTGTTCACGATGAAAGTTTTTCCCGTAACTCTTGTCTTCACTTCACAGAACCCTTGGGTTCCGCAGAACACAGTTTGGGAAATGCTGGGTTAAGATAAGGGACTGTTAAAAAGTAGTTTTGTGAGTAGTATTATTAATAGTGTAGGAGTAGCAATAAATTTGGTTTTGTGAAGTACAGTCTTTGTGGCCCAGAAATCGTGTTTTCGTTAGACAATTGTGTGTGGGTGAAGAATTTCAGTCAGTGCCTGGATTGTAAACCTTTTTGGATGGTTGCTCCTCCACATGCCACCAAGGAATTGTTTACGCTGTGCTCAATCAGTTGGCTCCAGTCTCGAAATGTATCCCATTAAATTGTCCTTTCAACAACTGCCCTATTCTACTGGTGGAATGCTTGCAGTACTTTCTTATTGATCTAAGTAAATAGATGAATAACTAAATAAATTCTTTGGTTAACTAATCCGCATTTTTGTACACAATGGTACACATGCATTTTAAGATACTGCATTCTAATTAAGCAGGATTTTCAACTAAACTGTTTTATTTTCAACATCTCTACGATATTATAGACCTACAACCACTGGAGTTTTGTGGGCCACCACGATTTTACTACTAATCATAATTTTGAGATTTATGATGCTCCCGAAAAACTAAAGTTGCTGGAACTGGCTCATGCACAGGCTTTGGGTAGAAATCATTTGGCCGATAAGGTCAGTGATCAGTTGTTGGTAAAGATGCAAGAGTCAGACCGGCAGACAATGAGACGGCTGCAGTGCCTGGTGTTTAAAGAATACAATAGAAGTGAATGGCCATATGCATCTCTGCATACATACTTAAAAATTCATGCATACATACATACCTGCATGCATGCATAATATGCATGGATATAAAATGTCTTTTATTCATACATACTTACAGTAGGAATGAAGTTTTTGAATATTCACATTTTAGATTAATTTCCATTGCTAGCAGGTATTTCTTGGTACTTTTTCCAGGTGGTAAAGTTGGCACAATGAATGGAAATGGTTTGCCGGTGTATCTCTACCAGAACCAAAATGCACTTATGCCGCCGTCGCATCCTCTGTCTCATCCAAACATTCAGGCACAGAGCAGTCTGTCCCCATCCAATTCACATCAGCCCCAACAGCAGCAGCAGCTGTCTGGTGGTATGCCACACTTGCTTCAGGCACAGACTCACAGTATGCCAAGCATGGCTGCATTGAGCTTACAGCGGCCAAGCTACAGCAACCCGTATGGAGGAGCCGAGCCCCCAAAGTTGAATCACCCATCACCTCAAATGATCATGAACCAGATCAATCCTCAGCTCAATCCTCAGCTCAATCCTCAAAGTATTGGGTAAGCTTACATACACATACTTTGGCTCTAGATATGCTGTATCACCAGATCCAGGCTATTTACTCTGACACCAGATCTGCACTTACAATGGCACCTCATTCACTCTAGCACTAGGGTCTGTTTGTTTACTTTTAGCCCCAGATCTGTTTCTGCACTTTGTGGTTTTGTAATCTCTTATTGTTATTAGATTTTATTTTGGTTTAATCCTAATTTTTTGACAATTTGACATTTTCTGATTCAATTGAAATGACTGACTGAATGAATGCAACTAGAAATGATTATTAATAACTTCTGGAGTTCATGTTTAAAGCATTGATAGATGGAAAACCAATTATATTAAACTATGGCCAATTTAACCCTTTAACGACCAGCGTTATTGATTATGCCTTACACTTTAGCACACGCTGGTCGTTAAAGGGTTAAAGCATGTTAATTTAGAATGCTTCTAATATTTATTGGCTTAGTGTAATTGAGTCCAATCTGATCTAATTGTACATAATCCTCCCAAATTTGATGTAATGCAAAACAGTGTAAATAAAGTTATCAAGTGTTTTATCCAGAATAGCTTGGTAGACAGACGTACACCCTATGCTGATGATTTTTTCTTGCAGTAGAAATGTGAAATGGTGAAAATGTACACTTAATAAAGAACACGTTTTTGCAATGTCTCTTCAGCTTAAATGTGGCAGCTACTCATCCACCAAAGAAACGGAAATATTCAGACTCTCCACCGGGGACATTGGCCCCTGGACTGATGGTTAGTCTGGGTCTCGGTGGAATCTTCCCAGTCAAACCAGAACCTTGTCCTCCAGACCTACACTATGGTAAACTTCTAGTTTGTGACACGGTTTAAGTTGCTGATGCTGTCTGAAGTTTTTTTGGCATTTCTGTTGAGACTTTGACTTTACTGCTTTTGTATATAATATCTTTGTATATCTTTTGTATATTCAGAAATTGTTGTTGCTTTGTTGAATTATGTTGCATTTGATATTACTATTACCATGTAGTAGCCTGCTACTGTTTCGGGCACCCTACACTTTTCTTTTTCAGCTGCACTTGAGAAAACTTTTGATTATAATTAGAGACATGTTCGTTTGTCCTTGGTAATCATGCTTCATTATTTATTCTTTTGATAGCTGTGAAATAATATTTTTTAAATTTGGATTATGTGAGTTCTAAATTAAGTCTTATTTTTACAAGTGACCTACTCCCGTTCATAAAGGAGACCAGTAGAGACTAACTGAGCACACCCATCTCCTTGTGTTATAATTATAATATATGAGAGTGGCAAGGTGATGGAGATAGAGGTGGAGGATTTAAAAAAATATGCAACCACCCTAAGGTGGGCAACATCTGGAATTTTTTTTTAAAATTTCATGTCAATGACCCTAGTTGCCTAAGATATGTTAAAAATTGAATTACTATTACTAGCAAATTAGTTGAAAAGTTATATTTCATAGGTCGTTTGATGACAGATTCTTTTTTCATTGCCATTCTCCTCTGCATATGTTGGCGAAATTAAAATTGTAGCCGAAAGGGAAATATGTCCGGTTGTTGATTGCCTATGTCATATTTATG
This sequence comes from Bimastos eiseni, assembly GCA_959347315.1. NCBI lineage: Eukaryota > Metazoa > Annelida > Clitellata > Crassiclitellata > Lumbricidae > Bimastos > Bimastos eiseni. The sequence goes on from OY365807.1 coordinate 19,739,259, forward strand.
ATTCAGCTTAGTTATCTCTTTCTACATCTAGTACCTGTGCGAAATTCTGTTGATAGAGTAGCCTGTATTATGAATTGTGTGATTACCTTACATTATATTGCCATTATTTTGATGACTCTAGGAATTCCACCTGACTGTTCTGAGGATGACTCTTACAGTTATGACTTTGGTGCTGAGTCTGGAATGTTCCTTGATGGAACATATCAGGTGATCAAGTGGACGGCTCACCAGACCAACAAGTGGGCAACACTGCTTGATGAGACCATGAAGGAAATGTAAGTTTGGCTGACAACGGACGGTCACAATAACAGAGTACCTTGACTAGTGCCATCATACAAATGTAAGTTTGGCTGACGACGGTCACAGTAACAGTGTAGCTTGAGTACTGCTATGAGACAAAGCATAAGAATTTTGAAATCATAGCCAACAAAGTCAGCTTGGTGATATATTGTAAGCGAAAAGTGACCGCAAATTGGGACACAAGTCAAATTGTGAGTAGATTTACATCTAGATTGCAGTTGGTATACTTTGGATCAATATGTGTTCAGAGAACTTTGGAATAACAACAGAGTTGGAAACCATTAGTTGAAAGAAAGTGGTTGGAAGAATATTTGGCTGGTTGGTGTATATTGTAGGCTTTGCCATTTGATATTTAATGTTCATGTATAACCGAAAAGAGTCCATTGCTTATTGCCATCCATGGCTGTCAATAGTTTAAAATTATGATGTAAAGTAAACGGGACAAAGATCCACTGCTAGTCATTACTTATTGCTATTAAGAACACTATCAAATCATCTGAGCACATGATTTGAGAGTCATTATTTATTACTACTCTTAATAGTAGTGAACAGAGCTGTGTTACATAATTCTGGTCAAATGTACATTTTTTGCAGTCGTCGTTGGATTTACACAATTCGCAAATTTTGGATGCTACCGCGAATTTTAACCTTTTGCCGCGAATACCAGGAATTTGACAATTTTTTCGTGCTGCTCGTGGTTTTGATGTGGTAAAGGCAAAGGTTCTAAACATTACAGTTACTAATTCGTGTGCAAAAACATTCGGTGGCTAGAGGAAGACGGGCTCATTCAGTTTAAGCCTGGTACATTTCAGGTGAGCGGCGATCTACTATTTTGAAGAACATGCAATGTGCCCGTCGAATTGGAGGGACACTTTCACTAAGCGCTGTCTCAAAAGCAAAACACAGAATGTTGAGAGTGGAAAGGCGAAAAGGAAAAAATTGCAACCTGCTCTTTCAGCTGTTTTTGCAAAGCATACATCGCAGCAACAGCACCAGCCATTATTGGCATAAATGGTCGCTGATGATACTTAGTTATTGACTTATTTATTGTGTTACATATTTGACCGTGTATGCTCTGCGATTTCTGTATTTTTGGGCTGAATTGGCCGCGAATTTTTAAATTTTTTACTGCAAAAAATTTACAGCCCTAATTAGGTACTATTTTTTTCATTATAATTTGACAGAGTCTGAGACAAATGGAAGAAGTGACTTGTTATTTAGGCAAAATTTTCATTTGTAATCAAAGTTTTAACTTCTTTGCTTAATCGGCCAATGCTTTAATTTCTATTTTTATATGGATATTCCAGGGTTTTCTCTTCAGCTGTTTGTGTTGATTCTTAATTTTTGTATTGAAATATGAATTATTTCTGTGATATATTTAGACCTGGTCTGAATTATCGAGTTGATGCAGACAAGGGATTCAACTATGCACCACCAGACGATGCCTTTGTCTGCCAGAAGAAGAACCACTTTCAGATCACAGTCCATCTCAGCGTTCCTGGGGTGGCAAAGTTTGTGAAGCCAGTGGAGGGAAATGTTGCCAAGGTCGACACCTTCTATCTCCACTTCTATGGAATCAAGGTCAGTTTGTCTAGATTATTGTTTTAATTATTTGAGATTACTTTCTCTCGTGGTAGGTTATAGTAATTGATTGTTTGCTTAGTATCTGTATCTTGAGTGGTTTTGAGTTATGTAAGATCATAAGCCACAATGTGACAGTGCTATGAAATGTTAGAACTGCTGAATATTTAGTTGTTTGTCAGATGCACTAGCATTTATTAATTTTCCACCTTCTATCGTGAAGGACTAACTGATTTTGAAATTGCCTCTAAACATAATGTAAGGTAAGTTCAAGAGTAAAGTAAGGTGCTTGCTTTTCATTATCAATCAAAAAGTTTTTAATAGAGTTTTGTAGACCGTGCCATGCAGGTCTATTGAATGACACTGTGGTCTATTCAGTAGCATGTTTAATCTCTTACATTACCCAGTGATAGAGGGTTGGATTAAGTATAAAGATCTTTGATTGTTGTTCAGTGCCTCAGTTTTGCATTTACTGATCTTTCATGCATAATTAGTGCAACAAACAAATACATGAAAATATTCAGAGGTAGGGCCCTGATGGGGCAATAACAATCAGTCAACTTAAGTGGGTTTACGATAATTAAGTTCACCAGGGCCGTAGACATCATCCTGCCAATAAGCAGCCAACTTCACGTTTCTTCCTGTGATTGCAGATGGAATCTCCTGCGCAGACAATCAAAGTCGAACAATCACAGTCTGATCGCAGCAAGAAACAGTTTCATCCTGTCAAGTGAGCTTTAATCATCATTTGCATACAGTTTGTAATTGTAATCCTGAGCATGTTGAGTGACAACACTGCTACAGAAAGTTCATTTTATGTGCCCTTATATTTGCAGAGTTATTTTCTCCAGGTGAAGCATGGTTACCCAATTGTGTTCTAGATATATTAAATATATTATTGATGTGGAGCTTAAGTGGATGAATTATTTTGTTTTCCGAACTTCAGAATTGAAGTTCCTGCTGACCAGGTGACGAAAGTGACCGTTGGGCGACTGCACTTCAGTGAAACAACCGCCAATAATATGCGGAAAAAGGGAAAACCAAATCCAGACCAGCGCTATTTTCAGCTCGTCGTTGCGCTTCAGGCTCACTGCAGTGACGAAGTGCATATGATCGCTGCTCATGCTTCAGAGCGAATCATAGTTCGGGTTTGCAATCATGTACTTTGTTTATATGTTTCAGTATTTAATGTTCATACACTAAAATGTAGTGTCGTTAATAATATAATAGCTGAGAAATGTTGCTCCATTGGTTGTTTGTTCGTTTTGTAATGTGACAGTATTATTCTCATTGTGCCATGGGGTAGGAGGTGAAGGAAGAGGAGAAAGTGGTGTGGGAAGTGGAGGAAGCAGAAGAAGGGGAGGCAAGTGGGAGGGGAGAGCAGTTGGTGTGGGAGTTCGAGGGAAATGGGGGACAGAGGATGAAGAGGGAGGAGGAGGTGAGGGGAAGGGATAAGGAGAGGAAGGAGAGTCAGAGGGGATGTGGTGGGAAAGTGGAGGGAATGGAAGGTGAAGTGGAGGAGGGTCAAAAGAAGGTGAATGGGAGGTTGATGGAAATGTGGATGAAAGGGAGTTGAAAGGAAAGGCAGATGACGAAGAATGAGGATGTGATGAGGATAGGAGATAAAGTGGAGTTGGAGAATAGGGGATAGGTTGAGGAGGGGAGTGTGAATGGGAAATGACAGGGAGGGGTAAGGGTGGAGAAGTGAAGGGGAGGGCATCCAGACTTAACATTACCATCCTAGGACAGACTATTCTATTCTATTCTAGTTGTAATTATAATTGTGGAGTATTTGTTTTGCAACTCTCAAATGCCTCACATACTAAAGTGAAGGATCGATATTTCATCAACTGGCGTCTTCTCACCTCATACAGTTTAGAATGTTTTTCATTATTATCTAATTTCTATAACCCAATTCAATGTAGCTTAATATGATGGGCCAATAATGACTTTTATGATGCCAGTTTGCAAGCATTGTGGTCATGAATGAATTGATTAAGTTGTATGTTTTAAAATGAAATGCTGACAAAATGTTCAACAGAGCACACTTTTCAGGGTGTGCACTGTGCAATCTGTGTAAGTCCAGGTGTACATTTGAGAAGGGCTTTTTCAGGGTTAACAAGTCAAAAATCAATTTCGCTAAGCAACTGCTACGCATGCATAATGTCTTAGGATCATATGCGTGTCCAGAACAGTCATTAACCTGTGCTTGCCAAGTACTTTTCTCATCTTTTGTTTGCCAAGGAATTTTCCTAATCTTATGCTTGCCAGATGTATTTTTCCCCATCTTGTGCTTGTTAAGTACTTTATTCATCCTGCTTTTGCTGAGTACTGTCCTCTTGTGCTTGTTAAGTACTGTCGCATCCTGTGCTGTCTAACAATTATCCTCATCTTGTGCTTGCCAAGAGCTGTTCTTTTCCTGGTGGTCGGGATGATGTTGATGTTTCTGTTTGGAACTGGAAGCAGTCTTAGTGATTTATTTCTGTGCATTTCTGTACCAGGCATCTAATCCAGGTCAGTTTGAGAGTGATGTGGAAGCATCATGGAGCAAAGGAAAAACCTCCGAATCCATCTATCATGCGGTTTGTTCATTGTTTTGTATTCAATGCTTTAATCTGTCTTCACTTTTCTTTCTTAAGTGTTTACACATTTTAATTTGATATTTATCTTCATTTTATTTTCTAGTCTTTTAGATCTGCAGAGTTCTTTTCCATTTGTTTATTTAATTAATGTGAAGACAATGACTTTTTAGATTTCTATTTAACTTTTGTCCTATACATAAAGATAAATTATCCTATATGATATGATATTCCCAAACATGATAATTATTGACTGTGGCTCCTAATTTATAATTTGTGTAATGGTAATATAATCGGAGTAATGGTAATGCAGATGTGAAGCAGACATACTTGAAGAACGCGACTTACCAGAGCTGCATTTTAGCACTGAGACATATTGTGATGTGCCAGTGATATACTTTAAGGCGGGGTGTCGCCAACAATATATTTCTATGTGGAGCCTTGTCTAAAGACAACACAATTGAGAATAAAAGGTCTAATTTGTAGTTTTTAAGGCTTTATGTGATGTTTGTAATTGATAATGCATATCAGAATCATGTTTTCAAAGACTAATTCAACTGTTTGTATGGCCCCAATGAGATCACTACCCCATTTTTCTCATGAAAAAATATGAATTTGGAACTCTGGCTCACCACTTGCTGGAAAATATTGCTACTGGCCTGCAACTACAAAAATGTTTGATACATCTGCTTTAAAGTAATATCTTATTTAAAATATGCTTCTTTCAGCAGTTGTTCCAGCAATCGTATACATTGAATGGCTTTGCACTAATCTGTGTTGAGTTATGATGGCAAAACCAACTTATTCATATATTTTGCAAGTAAACTACTAATGCATTTTCCTTCATCCTCTCCATCTGGATAATTGTGGCGATAATTGCAAATTTATATAGCAGTACTTCAAGCGAGACTCATTAGAAGCTGGGCTTAAATTCCTGATGAATTCATCTATTCATTTTCAGGCCATGTAATCCACAAGGATAAGTTTGTTCAGTTGTTGAATTATATATACTTTTGACATACTTACAAATGAATTCCTTTGAGACTGTTTTTTGTAGAAACGATTACCATACCAGGTTTCTGAAATGGGAGTATGGGTCAGCAGTTTGCCAACAATGTACAAATGCTTACCTGTTCTTTGCCACCCATTTATGCTATTGTATTAAGACCTTAATCTTAGAGCAATGAGCTTGTCATATCTTTATTTATATTTTGTATTTGTATTTGGTTTTAGGGACGAGTTGGCATTAACACCGATAACCCAGACGAATCACTCGCAGTTCATGGAAACATTCGTTTGACAGGTCATGTAATTTCGCCATCAGACGTTCGTGCAAAGAAAAACATAATCGAGGTACAAGTGAAAACTTATATGTTTATTGTATGCTTTAGTAGATCACAATAATATACCATTGGAATGATTTGGTTAATTCTTTTATTTTCATTTGTTTTTATAGTTTTTTTATTGATTTCTTTTCTTATTTCTTGCTGCCATTATTTGTCTTTTATTACTTGGCTTTATTCCTTCTTTTTATACATCTTTCATTGATCTTGCATTGACTTCTTCTTCTTCTTCTACAATTGATCCTATGCTATCCTTTATCTGCTCCTGTGCCATTTCATGACCACCATCACCAACGATTTCGACCATGCCCGCATCCCTCTGTTTGATGCCTGGATTCTGGTCTTCATCAATACAATGATCAAAGAATGTGGCTCTTGTATACTTGATGTTATATATTGCTGGTGAATTGTAAGATCTCCCTGACACAGCTTTCGTTTGGTGCTAAGAAAGTTTGCAGATTTGCATTTTCTTAATCTGATGGATACTACAATGATCTGAAGACTTCTCTACTCGTGAAGCCCTTTTCACAATCCCTGATGATGTTTCACTAATGTGCAGTGAAAGTCTTGATCTCTAAATCAGAATTTGTGTTATTATTATGCGTGTTACAAAAGGATCCATTTTAATTGTTAATTTGTCATCAACTATACTTATGATTATGATCTTGCATTGTCAGGTCGATTTCGCATAATTTCGCGGTTTCTGCAGAAATTTTTTAATGTAAAGTTTTCGCAAATCATTGCATAAAGTTAGGAAATTTCGGTCAGTGTCAACTGTAATTGGCTTGTCCAGGCTATTATTAGCCTATAGTGGCTATAGTTTACCGACCAGACGACATAATTGTTGATGACTAGGATCCGTGGGATTTCGCATATTTTCGCATAATTTACTAAATTTTTCGCATAATCCACGGGGGCCTAGTTGTGATCATAATATGTGTCACGGTGCTCTTTGGAGCATGTCAGCAGTGCCACCATATAACAGTCGGCTGAACACTTTATTGCTTAATCAGCTGGATACAAGAGAGCAGTTGAAGAACATATCGCAACTGAAGGTGTATCACTATTCGTACAATGAGGAATTTGCCGAGTATGCTGGACTGACGGATGATGAAGTAACTGACACTGGAGTATTAGCGCAGGATGTCAGTCAAGTTCTTCCAGATGCTGTCAGGGAAACTGGCGATGTTGTCCTTCCTGGTGGTCAGAAAATCGACAACTTTCTTGTTGTGAATAAGGTGGCTCTATCTATTATCTGCTACAAGTGAATAACTGCTACTTGCAGAAATCAATAACTACTAGTAGAATTAAGAAGTAAAGACTGTTAACAGATTGAATGCTTCCATATGAAATCAGCAACTGCTAGCAGGATTAAGAGGTAAAGGCTGTTAATATATTGAATGCTACCATCAGAAATCAACAACAGTTACTGTTGCTAGCAGGATTTGGCTGTAAAGGTTGTTACACATTAGCACCAATTTTAAAATGCTTGTTGTTCAAAGTAATAATGGCTACTACCACCTGTCATGCAATGCTAGTATTTCTAAGAAATGCTATAATATTTCTATGACATTATAATATTTCTATGACATATTATAATATTTTTAAGAAATACTATGATATTTATAAGAAATACTATAATATTTATCAAAAAAGGTTGTTACTATTACCAATGAAAGACTGCTAATTGTTCCAAGAATGATACAGTTACTAGTAGCACCACAGAGTGTGTTTCCTTCAGAAACAGCCTTGATCACTTGATTATCAGATCTGTAGCTTGGATTTCAGCAGATCTCACAGAATCTCATGAATAAGTTAAACATGCTTAGACACAGAATTTATTTACTTATTCTGTTTTTGTTTGCAGGAGAGAATCTTTATTGAGAACGTCGGTGCTGTCAAAGAACTTTGCAAGGTAACCGACAAACTGGAGAACCGCATCACAGAGATTGAGATTATTAACAAGAAGTTGGCGAAGCTAAGCGCACTCAGAGGCAGCTTCAAATCCATCTGCAGCTCCATCTCTTTGTCTGCATGTAGCCTTGGAAGGTAGGCTCCAGTATTGGGTCTGTGCATAGCCATTTTATGCTGAGTTCTTCATCAAGCACATTGCTGTACAGTACTGTAATGAGTGTGATGTGTGCTGCACAAAAGGAAGCAGTCATATCAGATGATGGCTTGATACGTTTTACACAGTTTGAGAGTGGGATCAAAGTCAATTTAAGATGATGGGCTGGAGTTTTATGAATAGATGAAATAGACAAGTTCCTAAATCTGTTGCGTGCTGGTAACGGTTCGTTCATCCTGCTAGAGAAAACTCTTCAATGAAATTTCCTTAAAACCGACAAACTTACAAACCAACATGAAAGCTACAATGAACTCTGCCTCAATTGCAGACAGACAGACAGACGGACAGACAGACAGACGGACCTACTTTTAATTACAATACTCAACTCTTTAATATCCTATGTACTCTTCATCAGGTATTCACTGCACCTGTTGCAGTCGAGCCTCTATCATATCCCAACACCAGAGGCTTGTAACAACATGCACATATACACAGAATGATTCATACGTACATGCATATATACATGCATAGTGCATACATCACAGGGGCTTTGCTTGATATGTTCAACAGTCGATCCGAGTCCAAGTCTTCATCGTCACAAAACACTGCCAAAGTTTCATCAGCTTCTAAGCATCGCAATCGCCAGAGGCATCAGCAACAGCAGCAGCAGCTGAGAAGCTGTTCTGCTGATCATCATCAGCAACCAGTGCCACAGGCATCAGCACCACCTGGTGTCTGCAGCAGCCGAGCCATCCAGATAACTGTCGTCGTCCTAGTGCTTATCATGGCCCTATGGTAAAGTTCAAGTTTTCTGTTTATCTTCATTGAGGTGGCATTTTGAACTATGTAATACCTAAGCCAATATGCAAGTTCGTATATGTATACATATATGTAGATATTCATGTATATATTTATGTATATCGTATAAGCATCGATGAATGCATGTGTATGTGTATATGCGCATATGTATGTAGTTTATATATTAAATATCTTTGTATGCAAAAATTTCTATGTAATCTGTTTCAGAAGCACTGAAACTATGTATTTAAAATGTTCAAGATAATTTTAGTTACACTTGGTTGAAGTTTTGGCACCTTTGGATTTTGAAAATGAATTCAGGGTGACCCTTACATCCAGCTACTATATATTGAAACTTAATTTTGCTTAATGTTTTGATTGTATAGCAAGTCAAAGTTGACTGAGGGTGAGTGATGAAATGAGGAATGGTAGCATCTGGAACTAATATGGAAGGGAGACAAAGCTCACAAAAATTGGGTTATTGACCTAGATTATGTGTGTCGTGCTAATTTTACATCTGAGACTTTGCAGCATAAATTGATCATCATGTTTGTTTTTGTTAACGATCACTGATTGCGGCTTCATATTCCTTCCATTTAAGTCCAAAGTAAGACTCTGGCATGAAGACTTCTACTAAACTTGTTCTCATTTGTTACTACTGTAAAATGTCATCTTAACTACTATTTTTTAGTTGGAATTGGATATACACTGGATTATGACATTTGATGGAATGGAAATGAGAGCATTATAATTATTGGACTTAATGACTGACCCGGGATTGTCATGAGCTATAGAATGCACAGATCTGTGAATAAAATGCACTAACACTTTAGGAGCAAGAGTGTACTTGAAGCGACTAATGCGGCTCCTCATTAAAGTGTTAAAGCAGTCTTATTAATCTAGAATTACTTTATACAATGAACTGAATGTGATATTTTCAGGAGCTGTTTATTAAAACACGCTTCACTTGAGGGCATTTATTTTGATGACTCTGTATATGTAAAAAATATTTTTTAAATTCCAGAGTATTTTACTTAAATGCCCAGAGTTTTGGCCTAAACACTGAAGCTGAGGAACCTTTTATCACTCATATGGATGGATGAGAGAAGTGTTTGCTTTTACCTTATATATGTCTTTGCTGTAGTTTGATGTCAATTACAATATTGTACATCATTGATCGCCAGAATTATCCGCAGCCAGAAGTGCCTGTGATGTAAGTATCAGTGATTCTTTCCACTTTAGCCACGTAATCATGATCTCCCATGGAGATCATAATTATAGCCCTGGTCACTAGTGCAGCTTTGCTGTGGTGCTGAGTAATTTAGGAGGTTTAAGTTACAGAACAATGAGTATTTTCAATTGTTGTCATGATTGGAGCAATTTGCAGTTTGTGTGTTGAATGACAATGACAAAGCAATTGACAAAGATTCTAATTGGTAATTGGTAACTTCTGCTGTATCATTGTCTAATGCAAAAGGCATAAACCAATGGTTTGCCAAAACCAATGGTTTACCAAAACCAATTCGTAATTTACAACACAATGAGGAAAGTCTGAACTGGAAAAGGAAGTTTGCACTTGATCATGATAGGTTATCTGTTTATGAGTTGTTTCTTGTTTTCATTTGTTTATTGTGTTAATTTTCATATAGGCTGGTCACTGCACCTGTGCCTGGAAACTGGACACGATCCTTGACTACAGCAAAATGTATATCTTTCAACTAAATATTTGTCAGAAATTTGTATTGAGTTTTTTTATTATACTACCTAATGTCAAAACCTTTGAGGATTTCTTGAGAGGCCCTATTTAACTGCTTAGGTATTGTGATGAATAATACATGTGTACTGACATGATTTATACTGAATGATTGTGTTTCATTGTGGGTTTTGTATCCAGACAATGGCTTTAGAACAGTGTTTTATCTAACATAAGTGCTGCTCAGACTAAACTAATTGATGAAAAATTGTGAAGAAGAGTTTATCATCAAGCAAACGGTGATCAAAAAACTAGAAGAATCATCTCGGTAATTTTTTTAATTTTTTGCTGACCAATAGATTCCATTTTGTGTCTGCAATTTACCAAACTCCAGTCCAATATGTTAATTGTTGGGCAAATAATGTAGTAAACATACCATTAAAGTATGTTGCCAAAGAATGTTACTTTCCCTTAACTTGCCTTTACCTACAGCATTCTAGAACTTGAGATGAAATTGTATAATTCCATGTTTTCAATCATGCATTCTTTCCACACATTAGCTGGTAACTTTCATAAGGTCTGACAGAATATTACAGAAATTGTTTATATTCATGATGTTTGCTTATCTTGCACTGAGTTTTTGAATTTATGAATTGTATCATCATTTGTAGATTTTAAAACTGGTTCTGTGAATGTTTTCGTTGTAGTACCCTTAGTTCCGGGTGGACAGTGGCTTCCAGGCGATTCTCCAGAGCCGCTTCTGCCTCCAGAATGCATTCTACAGCCACAATACTGTTCCATTCAGTGTTGTGGCAGCCCAACTCTGCCTCCACAGTATGACCCGGATCACCCAATGGTTGCCACAATGAGTACATTACAACCTGCAAAGAAGGCAGACAAATCCACCAAGTCCCCAAATGATGTCAACCATGAATGTAATTTTATTAATATTTTCTTGAGATGTGTTGTTTATTTAGCCATAGAATAGGCTGAGGAAAGATTCTTTGGTTGTTGGATTCCTGTTCTCATGTTTGGTCTTAAGTTAATTTTTTCAGATGGGCATTTTTAGGCAGCTCTTTGCAGATCATATTGTAGTAATCATAATGAAGTTTCAAGTTCCCGTGATGTGCAATCCTGGGTCATCGGCTGAGCGCAACATTTGTATCACCCTGGCCACGCTCTTGATTGATGAATGCCTTTTCTATGTCCTCCTTGTGCCTGGACGATCATCTTCCACCAGTGAGGGACTACTCGTCGACATCGTCATTGTGTCTGCAAATGCTGTCACCAGTTGTCGCTCTACCCTATTGACACAACTTTGCTCGGAGACACGGGACATCCATGCCAACTGTCAGCTGTCGATGGGATTCCATTGGTTGGTTCCACGATTGTGTGTAGGCCCACCACTGGTGACTCTTTTCAGCTTACTGTTTTGCTGTCTGATGCATTTTGTTCATTTGTAGTGGCATTTAACATCGTTATAGGCCAGTGCAATGAGTGCTTTTTAGTAGATATCTTGATGGGGCATTATATAAATGTTCTTGATTGCTTGTCTGATTGATTGATTGATTGATTGCTTGTCTGATTGACTGACTGACTGACTGACTGACTGACTGACTGACTGACTGACTGACTGACTGACTGACTGACTGACTGACTGACTGACTGACTGACTGACTGACTGACTGACTGACTGACTGACTGACTGACTGACTGACTGACTGACTGACTGACTGACTGACTGACTGACTGACTGACTGACTGACTGACTGACTGACTGACTGACTGACTGACTGACTGACTGACTGACTGACTGACTGACTGACTGACTGACTGACTGACTGACTGACTGACTGACTGACTGACTGACTGACTGACTGACTGATATTTTCCCTTCATTGCAGGTGGCATGTTTTCTGCCTTGCAGATGGTTTAACAAACCAATTGAATATGTTTTAGGCAGACTGCTTTTATAAATATGTTAACTCTTTAATGACCAATGTGTACTAAAGTGTTAGGCATAATCAATAATGCAGGTTGTTAAAGGGTTAAGGGTTTGCCGCTAATAGCCAAGAATCAGTTAGAAGAAATCAGTTGCTGCAACACTAATGGTGGTAGAATTACCATGAATCCCGATAAACAGCAGTTGAGGGCATATCGATAATAACAATTGCTAGGCAAAAACAATGTAAATATGTTGACTGACTATAATGATGTTGATAATGGTGACGAATTAATGTTCATGATGAGGATGATGATTATGATTTGCTTCGTGATTGACAACAATGAAACATGCCTGCTTTATTTGCTTAACATTTCAGTTGACAGTGAAGTAAAGATGTCGCATGGCTTAGGAGGCCATCTCAGTTTTCAGAGGCTGCGGACAGATCACTTACTGGATTCTGGCACTGGGGGTAAAATCATCCGCACAGTGCCAGTCATTATGAAGATCAGACCACCTGCTACTGTCTCAACGGCCGGCGCCACCCTCGCCGTCGACGCTGCTCGTCGATTGACCACTTTAGATTCAACGGTCAATGAATACACCACCAGCTTCTCAGCTACAACCACCAGTGATGCGGATGAGGATAATCTTATTGGATTTTTGAGGCAACCTGTGGTCAGTCTTAGAAATAGTTAATCTTATGTCATTTTTATGTTACCAATCAAGGAAACTCTGTAACAGCATGGATTTAAACTACAGATACAGTGCTAACTAATCCACCATTGTATCTGTAGTTCAAATCCAAGTCGCATGGGAAGCTAACAATCTATGTAGCCTTTAGTATGATTTTTAGTCATACTAATCAAGGTTTTGATCATTGATTGTTCCCGGTGAAACAAATCGAAAATCATAATTTGTTGGAGGAAGTCCAAGTCAAAGTCCATTGGTTACCGTGTTGAGAATAGATATTGTGTCGTCTCCAATTAAAATTTGATGTTGGGTACCTCTTGCTCGTTTAAGGGTAAGTGATATCATGGTAATGATAATTTAAGCAAAATGTACCTTTTAGCTATTTTAAATTGTTTTTTGCAGGTCATAGACGATGTGAGACGCAATGACATTGCTAACGATATTCATAATGGACGATTGGATGACTACAACCCAGTAGACAGCAAAGGTAACCTTGAAGAACTGCATACCTTATTTGTGCCAAAGAACCTGATTGAAGAGGAACATCATGGGTCGTAACTGCTTTCTTTCCATGGGTTGTGCTTTGCTTAGAAGTGACCATCGTTGATTGATTCCAAAACCATTAACTAAACCACATAAGTTGCTGTAATAGGTCTGTAGAATTTTCCAAATGAAATTTGATTAAACTTGGCCAACCAGCTGTCTAAGAGTAGCCAATTAGGTAATAGACCGATTGATCCTAGGAAGGTTTTTAGGCAACCAGTCAATCAACCAATCCACCAGTTATTAAATTATTAAATCAAAACATCCATCCAAACTGTCATCCATCAATTCATGCAAGCGGGACTTTTGAGAAATGCTTAAAGTGTGCTACATATAGGTCCTTGTAAGGCTTTGTTACATTACATTATGACCAACCAAGCCACCAGCCATTCGACCAACCAACTGAGTTACCTACCATTCGGAGAACCAAACAGTTTGCATCTCAAGGCATTGCTGAAATTCGTTATTTAAAGTGAGTCAGAGATTTGTTTTTTTGACACTTGAGTGTTTATACGATGTTGCTACAGATGTGAACATGAGCGATCGTGTGGTAGAGTTGTACTTCAAGCAGCTCAACAGTACCATCAGTACCATGTACTGTACGAACAGCAACTGCAGGCAGCAGAGCGGCGGTAACTACACTTACGCTGTACCACTCAGCGCAAGGTTTCCTCCTCTCTTCATCACCATCACATTCAAGTGAGAATCCAAAATAAACTCAAGTCTTTGTTGTATTTTTAGACGTCATTACAATGTATATGCAGTGCTTTGGAAGGTAAGTATGAAAGTAACTTAAAATAAATAGAAATCTTTAATATAAGTAAATATAATGTTTTTGATAGCATTTTAAAATAAATATAATTAAGAATTTATGTGGTGCAAAGAAGATATAAACCATAAAAATCATAAATAAGAAATGAATGAATGAATGTTAAAATAAATTAAATTAATGAATAAATCAATTACGTAAATAAATTACAGGATGTTGGTTAGCGAGGGTGCTTTGGGCGTTAGTCTTTGCAATGAGAAGGAGGGTACATCTTGTTCTCAAGGAGAGGCAGACAACGCAAGACAGCTAATAAATGCACGCAAGGTAAAGAGTTCTGTCATCTTTTGCCCAGTTTTAAATTGTTTCCAACTGTTTATGCTGGTTAATGTTTCTTACTGCCTGATTTCAGCGTGCATCTCTGAACTTTGAAAGGGCATTATCAAATGAGTTTCTGTCGTCTTTTAATTAATGTAATGTAATAGAAGAGGAATGTACCAAGCTGGCTCTGAACAAGCCCTTTGTAATGTTACATGTACAATTTCTCACTGCGTGGCCACAATAAACTTTATATGGCGCGTGCCAAGTAGAGTTTCTAACAATGCTATATTTGTGTCAACTGTGGACATTGCCATGCTGATGGAATTCTGCTTTTGAGACCTAAAAGTCTCAATATTATGGTCCTGAGTTCATTTATCGAAGCGGAGTAAGAGTGAAGTAGGTTTTGAAGAGACTATCTTTTGATGAAATTTGAATTGCAGAGGCCAGGACTAGCATTTGAGCATGCTTGGTTTTTATCACTTTATCAGAGTGCATAAGAAATTAGACTCTGTTGAGACTCTGAGTCATCAATTACTTGCACTCATTCATTCAAGCATTCAAAAATGCTGTTGTTGCTGCTTACAGACGGGAAATTTGGAATGGGACCTTCCGATTGGCTACTACACAAGAACTTTCTTCACGTTCAGGGTGTATCCTACTAATCAGGTAGATGATATCCTACTTGCTAGGACTTTCATCGTTTTAGTTAAGGATGAACCGAAACTCAGTTTGAAAATTGACTCGGCCTGAGTTTCGTAGTACTCGGCATTTATCGGACTCGAACAAACAATGGGTCCTAGTTTTAACCTTTCTGATTTTCTGTTTTGAAGTGAAAATTGGTTTTCTTATTTACAAAACGACAATCAACCTAACTAAAAACACAAATACTGCTATTTTCATTTACAAAACGACAATAGAGTGAATAGACCTAACAAAAAGCAAATATTGCTACTGTTAGTGCTTACGAGTTAAAACTTCCAGTGTAAACTAAAGCAAAACAAAAAAACTTATGGATTTTGCATTATACTATTCTGAATAGAGGCTTACCCATCAATGACAAGTGTTCACTAAATTGTATGGGAAACCAATGCAGCTCATCATTAAGGGGTTGGCTGTGGACCTGCAGGACCCAGCAGGAACCTCCTTTGCTTTAGACATGAATTGTTAATTGAGAGGACCATTAAGGTTCAAAATCCAGGGTGAAAGTGCCCCAATAGAGAGGCACCCATGTGGAAAAGTGAAGTGATTACTGATTTAGTTCTGCATCTATATCAACTTCAAATTTTTGGGAACGATCAGCTTCTCAAATTGACCTTGAAGTCAATTAAATCTCAGCAATAGCCTTAAAAAAACCAATGCATGAGCAATTCACCACTGTGCAACCCACGATGCAAATTGTCGTCTTAATGAACCATGGTTTTTGTTGCTATATTATCAACCCAACATAAGTATTTATGTTTGGATCAAAGAACTCTACACAGCATGTTTTAGATACCTCACAAATACTAAATTTAAAATACTCTACGCTGGTTACATTTAAATGCCTGTGTGCTAAGATGTCAGGTACAGCAGATACATGTGTGAAAACATTGCTTAATACATATATTAATAGGTATGACTTCAGCTGTGGTTTGAGAGTCGGTTGACTTGCTTTTCCATATTGCTTTCTGATGGAGGGATGTGTGCTTCTGCTTTTGTTACATTCATCTGCAAGGGCCTTTTTGTATGGCTATGAAATTAGCGCGTCTTATAGGCCGGTGCATTCGAGAATTTTGTAGAGGAAACACTGTAAATGTGCAGTTGCAATGCATTACATGTCTTATAGATATGTAGATGTAATGGATGGAATACATTTGATTCACATTTTAATTTGTCTACCTTGTGTTTTCGTTTTTCAGCTCGGCAGTTCGGCTGATGTTTGTCGTCAATTGTCAGCAGATGTTGGGAATTCTTTTGCCGAGTACCATCTGGCATTTTATCGTGTTTGCTCGTAGTGCCTGTGGATGATTGTGTGAGGCTGGAGACATCTTCTCCATTGCGTGATTCTATCAGATGGAAGATGTTGGACTGAATGCCTTGCGAGTCTGTTATGCGACTTGCGTTGCTTTGAGCTGGAGCCTAGATTCTGGCCAGCTGTTTTTTCTGGTTGTGAGGAGGGGCCACTGGTCTTGGCTTCGATTTCACCAGAGTTCATTTGTTGTTGTGGTCTGTTCTGCCAACTTCTAATGATAGTAGTAACTTAAGCAGTACAGTTTGGCTGTAGCCTCCTCAAGCGGGCTTGACCAATGCTAATGACTTAAGACTTCTCATCTTATTGCTGATCATCTCTGGTCATGCAAGTGGAATCTGCATGTGTGCTAGACATTTCCTGTGTATTATGTCAGACTGATTCTGATCAGTTGCATGTAAATGTTTGAACATACATGCCAAATGTTTTGTCATTGTTATCATTGTTTAATGTAGAGTATAGAGTTTGTTGCTAAGTAATCTTATCTTGATGTGTACAGTGTTGTTGTTCATGCAAACTTTTCGCTGCTGCCGGTTCATGCACCGGGTGCTGTAACTGAATATGACCAGGCTGAGTTGTATTTTCGTGTTATTACTGTTAATCTGATCTGATCGTTTAGTTCAGTAATGCTGGTGTCATGATACTCAAAGTTATGGCTACAAGCGGATGAGACTATTTGGAGATAAATGCCACAAAAGATTTGGTACAAGAGATAAGATATACTATAAGTTATGCTGTAAGATTTAAAATACATCATGGGAAATATAAATCATATCAATCTTGAGAGATGATAAGCATCATGAATTATGCCATAAGAGATATCAATAGTTAATGAGAAAGTAGATACATTATGAGAGACAGGAAACATCGAGGTATGTCATGAGATTTGTGTGCTATGAGTTTAGAAAGACATGAAAGCAGAAACTCTGTTGAATGAACCAGAAGAGATTATGATCAGACCGAGTAACACCCCAACTAAGAACTCTTCTGAACAGATGATATTAACAGATTCTGAAACAATGAAAGCAGAAGGGTGGGTAAGTGTATAAGATAAAATATCTTGAGAAGCATTTAAATATAACCTGTGTAAAATATATAAATTTAGTAGTTAGACGACACAATATGAAATTAACCTCGCTGTTGTTTGGTGACTTCAAATGGTTCCAAGAGGTTTCATGTCATGAGATTTAAATAAAGATATAAATTCTAGATGAATACATAAATATGTCCTGCTGAATGACATTCTTTTTTGTCTTTCTATATCATAGGACATGCCACAATATATTATGTACAGTTTTGTAGACTATGAAAGTAAATGCAATGTATTTGTTTTTTTTACTGTTTGCTTTCAGTTTTGTAACCATGTATTTTGCACAGCAATTGAGCTGAACGTGTATTCATTGTAATTGTACACTGCTTTGTAAAGTAGCATCAGAAGTTAGGAATTCTGTAAATCAGCCAAGGATAATTGTACAGCATTGCACTCTAATGCTTGGCACTGGACAGTACAGCATTAGTGTACACTGCTGATGGACTGTGTTCCACATTGTACACAAGTGTACAACATTGTACACATGTGGACAATGAGTGTCACTTGTCAGCCTAGTCTCCTGATGCAAAGTGCCAATGTACATTGCCAGTGTTTTTTAAGTGTGCACTCTGCATCTATTATGCCAATGTGTAATTTGTTTACGCAAATACTTTTGAACTTCTATTCCAAAGAAATTGTTTAAGGATGACTGGTAAATTTACGGAGCTTCTCTTTCAGAAATACCTGTAATATACATAAAATAAACAACAGATTTACATGGTTGTATCTGTGTGAGTGCATATATTTTAAAGCAGAAAGAGTAAGTATGTATGCACTAGATTTGATGGTTAAAAGTTAGACATAAATCTATTTTCTAGTGTATAGTCAGGCTTATAGTATTATGTGTAGCATTACATGTACATTTGTGGCTTAAATTATGCAGAGCTTTTCCAATCTTACCATTTTTTATAAATTATAGGCCTAAATGAATTGTGAAGTTGGAGGGTAAAATTGATTATCATCAATTTAAATCATTTTACTGTCGACAGTTTTCAGAGGAAATTCAACATCAGAACCATTATAATCTATTTGTGCAGTCAGACTTATTTATTTCTTCTTAAATGGATATTGGCTACAACTTTTTTTCATCCTTTTTTTCTTGCCAGACATAGAATTATCTGTGCTTTTGAATTACCTAGAAGACTGCTATAAAAATTTTCATGACTATTTCATGTTTTCTATAGTAATCACAGTGTCCTTACATTTACTTGATGATTTTATCAGATCATATTCTTAACCACAAAGTTCTGCTTGTTCAAATGAGTGTGCTATTTTAGGTCCTTGTGTATGGACTCTGCTGGGCTATCTCAAGGTACAATTCTTTTACATGTTGTCTGCAAGGTTATGTGTCTCGAACTATATTGTTGCCTTCAATTTAATGTTGCCTACAAGGTAATGTTGCCTTGTATTACCTATAGGGTAATGTTTACTGGTGTCAACATCTTCACGGGTAACAAATTGCGTTACCTACGAGGGCACGTAAATGACTTTCCTAACACGAGATACAATTGTTGCTTAGTTATTATGAACACTGAACAGGTGAGCCTGTAATGAACAGAGTAATTATATGAAGTAACTTTTTCATAGTAGTAATTTTTAGCATTGCTTAGATTGTTAATTGTTGTGCATTGTGGCTACAGTTCAGCACTCATTGCGAACAAGGGCTTTAAGATGATCTGCTGTTGGGATAGTCAAATTAGAGCTCATCATTTTCAACCCAAAACTCATGATTTTTCAAGACTTGTGACTGAACACTTTACATCCAAATCTTTGCAACTCAAATGTGAGATCTGAAATGCATGATCTGAAATCAAAAGTGTTGAAAATAACTTTTCAACCATATGGTAAATTTGCCGGGTGGTAAAGCTGTTCACCCCTCAGTCTTGTTCTAGGAATTAATTCCCATGCAGTGCAAAGTTCGACCATATCTTGTCCTTTATCCGAGCTCCCCTCACTGGCTTCTCATTCTCAAGCATATCTGCTCCACACTATCTCAAGACCTATTGTGTCGTAGTATCTTCGCTAGCTAGTCGCTCCCTAGGATCTTCAGCTTGGGACAACCAGTTGTCCTGTGGAAGCATACTTCTATGGCTCAGTCAAGGAGTTTTGCTAATGTGGGCCCACCTGGCTGGAACCCGCTGCCTCAGTCCCTTACGACCAACCTGTTTTCTGTCTTTTAATCAGTTCTGCAAACACCTGAGAGCCTCCATCTTTGTCAGTGAAAACACTTGCCCAGGTTTGGCACACCTCTGTTTTAACTGGTGCTATATAAATGTTTGATTATTATGATTATTGGTTGACTTTGCCAAATCATTTTAAGCCAAGCAATACAAAAAGTCCTTATGTAGATGTATGCCATGCAAAATATACTGAAATTCTGAGCCATTCTTTAAACTCCATTTTTATATAATTGTTACCATAATTCTGTTCATAATCTGATATTTTATAAAGATGTCTATTGAATAAAGAATGCTCTATGGTCTTGACTTGCATTCAATGACTCCATAGACTCTGGTCATGAAACTAAAGAATTTCTCCCCAATAAATACGATAAGTTTATTAACCACACAAGTTTAGTTACACATACAATATCCAAGCATCTACAAAAGCTTCATATTCAACATCAAAAAGCATTGCTAAGAAATTTGATCCACGTTACAGATAATGAAATGCTGGGCTGATGGGTGACTCCATTCAAACAGGTAACTACATGACAGTTTAGCAAAAATGCTGCCATGTTTCATATTATATCTCTAACTTCAAAAGGTATCGTATCTAATGATTCTGAGGCATTGGAATCTAATAGAAACATTACTCTTTGACGATGCTATACAAGTCCTGCATAACAGCACAAAAAATACAAAAGTTATGTATGCAGAGGTTGTGTAATGCAATACATGAGAACGTGACATTGCATTTTAACAGGAATGTTGTCATTATGTTGGGAAACTCTTGCATTGGTCCACTATCCTGAAACAATTTTTGATTTCACAT
Source organism: Bimastos eiseni (assembly GCA_959347315.1). Lineage (NCBI taxonomy): Eukaryota > Metazoa > Annelida > Clitellata > Crassiclitellata > Lumbricidae > Bimastos > Bimastos eiseni. Next base: position 19,759,978 of record OY365807.1, read on the forward strand.
TCAGTCTGTTATGGGCCTCAAGAATTTCTGGTCACCTCAATGCATCTTTACCGATTGTTAGTATACACTGAATAGCCAATGAATAGCTTGAGAATGTATCTTGTATTAGCAACATACATACATTTTATGTGCATACAATTATAGGCCTACATCTTGATTCACGTGCATAGCCAAGAATCGACAAAGGAATGGTTGGGTCTGTGGGTGTAATGAACAGCAATTAACAGGAAAAACATTTATCTATGTGTAGCTGGGTCCAATATGCCCTTGAATCCTTCCTGAATAGTTCTTGGTAAGATCAATACAAACAATGCATGCTAGAACAAGTCCACAAAAGAGGTGTATGTATGACTCTACGTATAATACATATATTCATGGAGACACATGACATAGTGTGTTTTAAAAGCAATGACTTAGGTAAAGTTCCTCAAACAAAAGTTGCAGTGGCTTCAAGATCAGTCCTTTGAAGTGTGTTGAATGGCTTAACAAAGTCTTGACTGAATGAATCGGGATTTAAACCCAAAACACAGATGAAAGATATGTGCAACTGCATTTTGCTACGTTGCAATCTCATCTGTAATTCAGACACGAGTTTCTACAACACCACAGCAGGATATGCTATTTTAAGTGCTATGTTGAAATCCATAATGCTCTGTATCTGTTGATAACTTAGCAGTCCAGACTTCCTACCCAGGAGCGTACATGTAATCATGGGCTCGCAACGCATAAAATTGCGGTCGGAACCAAACCACAATCTGTAATAAGTATCCATGTCAGTGCCTTTTATTACTTGTATGATCTGCAGGGAGGCCCAGTGAATTTAAGCCAGTGTTTCTTTCCAATTTGTTTATGACTTCATTGTGGTAGCACACAAACGGACATGTCAAAGATAACAAGTGTTCTGTGATCAGACCGTGATAGTGACGATTGGACAACATTCGAAAGGTCAAATACGTTGAGATGTGTTATCAATACCAACAAGCACAGTGAGTTGATCGACTTCAGGAATGAATATAAACACATGCGTAAGTTCCAATAACTGATGGAGCAAAGCAGATGTGCAAGAACTTTACTCAAAGGAAGATAGACTTTGTACTAGCAACATACCATTTAGTGCTAAATGACCTCCGTTGAAGTCGAATTAGCAGAAAGGAAAGTCAACCAGGTATCACTCACTCCATCTCAGTCATCAAATTTTGGACTGAAAACATGTTCACCTCTTTACCAAATCTGTCCTTGATTTCCTTGCATTAAAAACTTCAAAGCTGCGGTCTCCCTATTTATGGTTCCCTGGCAACTGGACCTTTACAATTCTTGAGAACTCCAGTGATGTGGTAAAGCACTCATGAATAAGCTGCCTTTGGCCCTTTGGTTGACCATTGGAAATTGCAAGTTTCTGATTATTATTAAATGAATAATTTCTAGAGCGCCGTAACGCAGTCATGCTGCTACAAGGGTGCTCAACTAGAAGGTACTCACAGGTTCAGCTATTACCCTTCCTCATACTATGCACTCATGTAATGAAAATGTAATGTATATATTTCGGCCAAGGCACAATTTAGCATAGCATGTAGGCTGCCAAGTTGTATTTCAATAACTACCTTTTTAGAAGAGGTCTCTTCTAGAAAAAGGAAAAATTTTCCAACTGTTTCATTAAGCTCTTTTTCTTCATAAGAGGTCAAGAAATGGAGTCAAAAGAGCATTTCACATTCGGTTTGGCTTAAAATGTTTAAATTCATTAAGCAACATTTTGAATAAAGATCTCATCAGTAAGGTGCACAGACTGGCTAGCAATTATAATGCTATGCCAGAACCAGATGTATTACACCTTGAAGTTGATTCAGACTTCAGGCCACTTTCAGTGAAAATCCTCTTCTGAATCTAGACCTCTTCTGCTGGTTTAGTGTATGAGCTCACTCCCAGAGCATCAAGTGAGCCATGAAACCCATCACAGGTTTTCATTTGACCACTGTCAGAAGATTGCCATGTAGATCTTACATTTAGCTACGTGTACTACAATTCCATCTGACTAGAATGCCAGATTGTCTATTACTAACTTCAATTTAGAGCTGTACCAAATAGCATTTTTACCATTTGGCCAAATATGAATAATTGGCACATATTGGAATGCGCAGATGGTCTTGCTTGGACTATCGCTCATTATTGTTAAATATTTCCACACCAGACATTGCTGAATGTCAGTTTTCATAACATCATTAAATTTAATATTTATTAACCACATAATTATGCTTAAAACTAAGAAGAATGTTTAGATCACAAAGAAAACAATCTGGAGAAGTGATAATTTTATATAGTGTATTTGATATGCATATGCTGAAATTTAGGTAGCACTTTTACTATTTGCTTAACAGTACTCATGCGAATGAACTATTCGGAGCACTATTCGGGTCCAAAGCGAATCGAACCTGAATATTCAGTACAGCTCTAAACTTAATCACCCCTGTATATGAAATCAAACCTTGTATACGATATCAAATTTCACACAACTTTAGTTACATACAGTAACCAAGCACCTGCAAAAACATTCGTCTTTAACATTAAAAGGATCAGTTGAAATCATTAACATAATAAATGCATGAAACTGAAGTTATGTAATGTCAAAATTTCATATAAGTTAAGCTGCACGTATATACAATATCCAAGCATCTTCACAAAAGCTTTCATAATCAACATTAAAAGCATCATTGGAAATTTTCACTCTCGTGAATGGTTGAGGAGCAAAAGCTGGGCTGAGATTGACTCCATCCAACACACAACTTGACTTCTTTCCAAACAAAACTTAAAATTTCAATCCTATACAAAATAAACCGGCTTCACCATATAGACTAACACACAACAACAATAAGAAAGTAAAACAATTGTTGCCAACATTAGAATTAACAACGTTTGTTTGGCTTAGTTGCAGAAACAAATTTAAGTTTTCGGACAAGTCATATCAAACATACAATTTTAAAGCATTTTTCATAAATTATGCAAACGTTATCCCATTTTGTCTCACACATAATTCCAGAAACTCATCTGGAATAAAAATATTTTTTACTATCATATATTACAATCATGATCAGACAATTTGACGATACTGTGAACTAAAACCTTGTAAAAACTGCAGTGGTAATAATAAATTAATGAAATTTTCTGTTAGTCATCTTTTCCACATGTCAGATATTAGTGACCACAATTCACTTCACATCAAGCAAGCATCTCTCATTGAGTATTCCATGCCCTTGAGATAACATCCACAATTTAGGGTTAACACATAGTAGTAATGTAAGGATAGCTGTTATAACATACTAATTACAATGATAACAGTACTAGTGATAGAAGTCATGATATCAAGTACACTACTAATAGCAATAGTACTACAAGTAATAAAATAATTACATTAGTAATTACAATCTAGACGCTTGCATTTAATTATAATTATTGGCAAGAAATTATACGGGTAAATGCAGTAAATTAATAAAACTAAACACGAATGTTAAATTAAATTACAAAAATACCTCCACTGAGACAGTTTAAAATTTCACATCAGCCAAAGACATGAAAGCAATGCATAAATTCGAAATTCCTTCAACAACCAGACTCAGAAGCAGATAAAAAAAAACAGCAAACACCAAAATTCACAACTGATCAATTTTGGTAGACCACTACTGCTCATGATAGACGAATAAGCCATCACCAGAGGGAGAAGTTGCTCGAGGGCAATTAAGATTTACTAATAAGATTACTGATCATGTATGTTGACTCAAGGCTAAATAATCACAATGACACTCTTGAACTGGACTATTTGTTGCATTTTTCTTATTATTATTATTAACATAATCATATTCATGAGATTTTTACAGCACAGTGAGGATATCCAGCTTATTCATATGCGCCATTGTTAATACACAGGTTCAAAACTACTGAAGCTTACATCCTATATTGCACTGCTTCCGAATTTTACTTAACAATTCATTGTCAGAATTAAAAAGTGGTAGACATATTCAGAAAGGCATTAAACAGAAAAAAACACAGATGGAGGCAGACAGACAGAGACAGAAGAGACAGAGCAACAAGGACGAATTTTTTTCAAGGAATTAAGACAGTGACAGTGGAACCAGAACATGATTTTCTGTAGTTTTAGCATTCATTTAGTATTCATGGTCAGCTCCCTATTTTCCATGGACTGAAGGCTCACTCAGAAGACATTTCAGGTCCTTCCATGTTAACTTAATATGATTAACAGGATTGCTTCTTCCTAAATCAAGTGCAAGAGAAACAATTTTTTCCATGGTTTGGCAAAACATATTGTTACTATGTAAAGATTGCAAAAGCATTTATTCCAGGTACACAAGATACACTTTTCAGTCTTATTCCTCAAAGTTATGCTTTTCCCACAACGCTCCTCATAACGTAAAATGGTCCACAATTTATTTCATAAGTTTGGCAATAGCTTTGGTAAAGAAAGCAGTTGACAATAGCATACACATAGTTTGGAAAGTAACTTGCAGATTGAACAATACAAACTCATCAACATTCTCATGATAAAAAAATTTTCATTGCCAAACAAAGTTTTGTTTTTGCAATTAAATTAATTGGACAATTAAGTGTTGTTTGGAGTTTCATTGGCTGTTTCGTTGGCTGATCATGTGATGCAGAATTTTCGATGGACAATGAATGTTGCTATCAATTGCATTTGAAAACAAAAGAAGCTGATCAGGCCGATACAGTCTTGTGTGGAATATCGCAGGGAGTTGAATTGCTGGCAGGAATTTCACTGGACATGAAAGCTTTCTTCTTTCATTGGATGCAGCAACTCTTGTCATCTTTCATGAATGATCTCTCACTGAGTTTCTGATTCAATGATCTTTCCATCTCTTCATCTTCTTCAATTCTAGAGAGTAAACAATGCCATGAAATGCCAAATACAAATATTATAACATATATAATAATAATCTGTGTTAAATGACCCAATAAACAGATTATAAATCGCAAACAGCACATAGCCAGAGGCATGGTGGAAGATTGCTAATTACTTGAGCACTATAACTTCTTGTCTTCAGGTTGAATTCAGACAAATTCCAAGAAATGGACAATTCATTGTCAAATCATGTAACACATATGGAGTGATTGTCCAATTGTTGGACTTATGTCAGTTATGTGCTTAAGCTAAAAGTACATAATCATGCTTCTGAAAACTGCTCTTCAAACAGCCAAAACATTAAAAAAATCTTACCTGGCACACACAGAAATGGCCAGTTAGCAGCTAGAGTATCCACAACATAGAGTGCACAAATTCAATTCTCCTCTTGAACTAACTGTGCATGCACTGAATGGTTTAAGCAATCAACAGATGCCTTCTCTCTGTTTATTCCCTTTCTCCTAATTTGTCTACATTGCAACTCTTTCTCAACCTTGTATGTATGTAACAAGATAATTCATGTAGCAGCTTTTAGTACAATACAAAGTGTTGCACATACGGCCATCCGACTGATCAAAACAAATGCGTTTTAAGGCAGTTTGAGAATATTTGCTGCTCAGGGCTACGTGCAACAGATCGTAAATGCATTAGAGGAATGTTCCACGAAGATGACCCAACACATGAGAAGGTACAATGAGCTTGAATTGAAGTGCACGAGCTAGGTATCTGCAGGTTTCCTGCCAAGTTAACTTGAAACTGGACCACAGAGCTCTAAGGCTGTCAGAAAATGTTGAAATGACAACCCGGGCACCCGTCGACCAGCACGGTCGGATACCCGGGTACCCGACCGCGCAGATATTTTGTTAGGAAGTTTAAAAAATTACGCAGTTTTACAGAATGTCGTTACCCGAGAACCGATTTTCAATGCCCGGGCACTCACGACAATATGACCAAGGAATTATTTTTGGCATATGTTCAGGTAAAACAGCGCATTTCAATAGAATTTCGGGTACCCGAAACCCAATTTCATTACCTGGGTAGTCAGCTCAGTCAGAGCTCGCAATGTATGCCAGGGCAGAGCCGACAACTGATGCATGTGCCAGCAAGATGCTCTTAAAAGAAATGCAATCATCAACTCTTTACCTCATTTTTTCTTGTCTTCTCATGTTTTCCCACCATCTACAGAACTCTTTCTCTAATCTTTATCAATAACACTTGTCATATGAGATCAAAAGTCTACAATGATAAATTGTCATTCTCATCATTCTATTTCTTCCAAATTCCATTCCTTGTTCAACTCATTTTCATCCAGCTTTATTCCTCTTTCTATAATCATTGTTTAGTCTCTCCTTTCCCCATAATCTTCCTCTTCCTTTCATCTCCTCTGTTTGCTCTTCTTTCTTTCCATCTTCTTTCTATTCCTCAATTCCTTCTCTTCTCTACAGTAAAATGAGCGTGTTAAATACTAACGCTCTTTCCTGCGAGTCCAGATGTTGAACCAATTCATCTCGCTTGTTCACAATTGATACGAGTTCATCCAAAAGCAGCTTTTCCCTCTTCTTTTGCTCTTCTGTTTTATTCCAATCTGAAATTAAAGTCAAAATAAAGGACAATATATCATTGTAGACTTTTGATCTCATATGACAAGTGTTATGATATAGATTTTTCATAGTCTAACACAGAGTGTGTATTTCTTAGGCTTCTCCAGCTTTATATACCTCCAATTATAATTAAAATAATTTATATAGCACTATTAGTAGCAAATACTTCTAGGGTGCAATGTCAAGTGTCAGCATAACTACTAAGAGTAATAGAGTAAATAAAATTTCAATTGCTTCTAAATGTGACAACTTCTGAGCTCTTGAATAGATGCTGGAAGGCTGTAGCACATACACGGGCCAATGATACAAAAGGCCCAGACATCCATAATATTCTTAGATAAGCAGACAATGATAATCACAACAGTGGTCAGACGTTCAATGTTGCAGCAAGGTAACGTGTTGCACGATTTCAGACAGTTGTACATAAGAAGGCGAAGTTTGAACTTGATGCATAGTATACAACAACATATAGTTGCTCTCAAGGTTTTTTATACACAGACACTAGGGGACTCTGGACTCCGGCCAGGTCAAACTCATCAGCTATTCATAAGAGTATACTGTATGTTTCAAATCCTTGCTCGTTTCTATAACAACTTCTTAAACACCCTGAAAAACCATATGAATTTGGAGAAAGAAATAGCCAAAAATATCTACCTTACAGGCATGAAAACATGAACTATGATACAAACTAAGACAATGATACACACTAAATAATTATAAGCTAAATAGTAAAGAAAACAGAGAAAATATACGAGCATTACAAATGCAATAGAACAGTGCAACAAGTTCTCTTTCTAAATAGTACATTAATATCAATCTGTTGTTACCAAATTTAAGGCACCAGTTTTGGATTTTGGTAGATAGTTATGTCTTAATGTTCCAATCTTTTTGAATTATTTGGAGTTAAAATTAATGAAACTCATGCTATTTTTTTCTAAATTTACCTTCAATTGCCATTGACTGTCGAAGTTCACGATTCAAAAGTTCGAATCTCTTCTCAAGATCATCTTCCTTCTCACTGGAACAAAAGTTTAACTTTAAATCATCAAAACATATATGCATTTTTCGCCATAAATGCCTGATGAATTATATTGTGCAAATAGTTGAATCTCAAAATGTAATCTCCATGTTTACCTATTGTATCGTGCATATAGCCAAGCCCAACAGGAGCAGGAACAAAGGGACAAAAGCCCAGAGGCATGGCAATATTTATGGCCCACTATCAACTTAACAAACATATTAAAATCAGTGATGCAAAGTTTACGATTTTTTTAAATAAAATTTTGCTGACAATTTAACTACAATCAATTTGAATCTCAAGCACCTGAATATTACCTTACTCATTAATTTCTCTGCCTAAGGGTCCGTAATTTCTTTTAGCAGGCATACATGTACCTTTTGGCAAAGAATTTACAAACAGAAACTTTCACAGCAGAAATTAAATGGCTGTAAATATTGCAGATCTCTAAAGTATAGAGAAAACATTAACAAACAAAACTGTGTAATGCATGTGACAAACATTCTGCTGAAGATGTCACTTAACAAATGTCAGAAACTGACAGAAACCAAGACTCTGATGATGCAATAACACTGATAGTAAAACATATGAAAATGCGGCACCTGATAAGTAACAAAGTCATTAAGATTGAACTCACAGAATGTTGAGCTGCATCTGCCTCCGAATCAACGCATTCTTTTTATTGACAAGAAGGAACCACTCCTGCAGCAGAAATTCCTCTTCTTCTCGATGTCCTTAAACCAACAAGAAAACACTATATATATATATATATATATTGACTGTGAAGCCAATGATATGATAAATTTCTAGACATTCTATTCACATAAAGCTATTTGGCTATTTACAGAGAGTCTATTTATTAATGACCTCACAAAGGAACTAAATCGAGACAATCCAACAGATCGAAACAAGTGCCTGTTAAAATGGCAGAATGGTATGTATTTGTAGTAGAACACAGTTTCAGAAGGAGGGCCCAATGCACACGAGGAGAGCGAAATGCCAACAGCATTAGACATGAATGTGGGACTAAGTTCCCAACTTCCCATGGACTGCAGAAATTGCTCATCCTGATCGGCTGCAGACAGGAAGATCGAGTTAAAGATGATGAATTAAGATAAACGAAAACACTTTCAGAAAAGCTCCTAACCAGAGTCCATAATACGTCGGAGTTCTTTCTCAAGCTCTGCCGCTCTTTTATCGATTTGAAACTGTTCTCTGTCTAGTGCCTCCATTTCGCTCAGCACGTAGTGGCTCGTGTCTCGCAAATCCTAAACAAACGTTCACCAAAACAGCAAAATAAGATATGGACTCCACAACACTATCTTCATTCTAAAAGAAAGTATTGTGAGTCATGGCTCACTCAATCCTGCTCCTACTTAAGCAACAGCAGGTATGCCACTGCGCTCTTTGGGTATGTCGTCGTCCTCTGATGGGTTGTCATTGTCCCCTGATGTTGATAGGTATGTCGTTGCCTTTTATGGGTATGTCGTTGCCCTATATGAAGGGTATGCCAATGCTCTCTGATGGGTATGTCATTGTCCTCTTATGGGTATGTCATTGTCCTCTGATAGGTATGTCGTTGTCCTCTGATGGGTATTTTGTTGTCTTCTGATAGGTATACCATTGCCTCTTGTGGGTATGTCATTGTCCTCTTATGGATATGTCATTGTCCTCTGATGGGTATGTCATTGTCCTCTGATGGGTATGCCATTGCCTCTTATGGGTATGTCATTGTCCTCTTATGGGTATGTCATTGTCCTCTGATAGGTATGTCGTTGTCCTCTGATGGGTATTTTGTTGTCTTCTGATAGGTATACCATTGCCTCTTGTGGGTATGTCATTGTCCTCTTATGGGTATGTCATTGTCCTCTGATGGGTATGTCATTGTCCTCTGATGGGTATGTCGTTGTCCTCTGATGGGTATGTCGTTGTCCTCTGATGGCCAGTGATGGTTTATCATTGTCCACTGATGGGTATGTCATGTGATCTCCAGCTGATGTATCTTGCAGTCTTGGCTTAAATTCAAAGCATAAATCCAAATTTGGACTTCAAAATGTAAAAAAGGAATTTATTGATAGCAGAGTATATATAAGCAGCCTCTTGAACTTGCCTCTCCTTTTGGCGACATAAGCTGAATCACATGACTGTCATCAAGTGTTAGACTGTTGATGGCAGCAACATCCTCCACTCCATTGGACGATGCAACAGAATTGCACAACGAATCATTTGTCTTCTCCACAGCTAAACATTCAGGCAAAATATATCAGCAGAGACAGAGATATAGGATTGTAGCAATTCTGCCTACTTCATCTGTATAAAGTGTGAGTTTGATTAAATAGGTTGAATGATTTGATTGTGTAGTGTTGAGTGTAAACTCCTGTGTGGCACGGTGGCTGATTGGTTAGAGCGGTCGGCCCGCAAAGCTCAGTGTGCGAGTCTGACCCTCATCCGAGGAGTCACCGTGTAAGGACCTTGAGCAAGTCCTTCGCGCACAATTGCTCTGCAGTACAACTGCAGTTGCGCCGTCGAGGCTTATGTACTTCTGAGTAAAAAATGTTGGAAGAAGGATGATATCAAATTTCAGTTTTGTTGTATTGTATTGTAAACATGCTTGGCAGTATTAAAACATGGCCAGTATATATGTATATATATATAGACCTATATGTACATCATAGGACATTATCTGTCTCTCCCTCTTCCCCTTCCCCTCCCTCTCCCATTCCAAACATGATTTAATCTCCCTGTGGGCAGGAGTCAGCTACAATGATCCTAGGACAAGATACGGTTAAGCAATAGTCACTGGATCAGCATTCTGGATCAACGTGGAGCGCTGTGACTGAGGTCAAACATTTTTTAAACACTTCACTCTTGGTCCTTTGGTTTGGAGCAGATGATTGTTGTGAACTGCAGCTTGGCAGTCCCAAGATTTCCATAGTTGTATGTTGAAGGAGCAAGACACTCTGTGAAAGACGATTTGTATTAAACTCCAGATTGAGTCAACTGTGAAATGAATATTGCAATCAAGTTTCTTCCATTTATACCGATGATATGGTTGCATAATACTGTAAATCATAATGTACATTTTATTTCTCTTTTTCAAAAGTAATAAATTGTTAAATATCAACTCACCTTGCAGTTGTCCGTTTGTACAACTCTCTTTCGGACTTGACTGACCCTCAGATGTTGGAGTGTCTGATCGATCCTATTCACAGCACAAACAATTTTAACATTTGATGATTGTTATGAAGACCATAAGTATTCCAAAGGTGTAAAATGTAAGTGTACACCTAAGGCAAAACTTTTACCATTGTTCCTCTATGATCAACTAAATTTATACAAATGTTATAAGTTCACAAATCCAAACAATGAATATTTACATCATAATCTATATACTGGTCACAAATGGGGAGCCCAGAAGGTCTCATGACTCACTGATTATGACTACATAGTTATAATTATTCGTTGGCATCAATGATACACAAAGATGAAAATCAAAGAGAAAAGACTAGTTAAATGAATATGCAACAATCAGAATGAAGCAAAAGTGACATCGAGAGAGATAGAAGGGTATCTTAACTAGAAAGGCAGCAGTACTTATAGATAAATTAATAAACAATTGTTTAAACGAGCAGACAATGATTTTTTAAATTATTTCAGGTTTGATAGATGTAGTATCATTATTGTGTATCCTAGATATTGCACATAATATGATTCACCGCAGCTGTTACCAAATATTCTCATTTTAAGGATAACTGCTTAAGTGTAGCTGATAAAATTTTGTATATTTAGTTGTGCAGAAGCCTAAAGCAAAGAAATAAATACCTCTTTAAAGCCAAAAGAGGGATGGAGAACTTTTGTGAATAAGAATGGGAAACACATTAGAAAGGGGCCATTGAGAAAACTGAAGGCCTCTGAATAGATATCTTGAAGGGGTGCTATATCGAGTATTTTCTGACTGATTGATTGAAAAATACGAAGGAGACCATTTCTCAACTCCTCTTCAAGTGCAATAAAAACATTAAAGAATTTCAAACTACAATAAAGTACTGGAAAATACCTTCGCAGAAGTTGTTGTACTGGTGGCCTCTGCAGTTGCAGGGTCTGACAAGGACATTAGCAACGTCGGCCGTTTGAGGACAATTCTCTTTAACTTGAGATCAGCTGCATCTTGACTGGTGGCAACCTTTGATCCTGTCACCACAAATCATTCCTTCAACTACAGGTATCATCCACACCTCAGTATCAGTAATTGTAGGATTCATTGTGATGCATCTACACTTAAGTTCTTGACATACTTTAGTTCAAGAAATACTGTAGGAGTCACTCAACAAAATGTGCCAAGTTAAGGTTATGCAGATCACCCTCTTGTGTTTGGAGAAACCAACTTTATGACTATTTTGAAATGCTGTCAGTTGAAAACACAGACTGGTTGATTCACAGACAAGTCATCTCAAAGAACATCCAGTCTTCATCAAAACAATTCAAACACATTATCTTCACCATCCAAATCAGAGTTAAAAACTATAAATATTTAAATTGTTGGCCAATCCTTGTTTTAAAAAAACGGAAATACGGGCATATACAAATAAAAGTTTTAACTGAACAATAAAGTGCAACAATAACATTATTTTCTTGAAATTCAAAAGTAATAACGGTCATTAGTTTCATTATGACCAAATCGCTAGTCATAAGGATGATATGAGAACATGTAAATTCAGATCCTAGCCGTGCATGGGTTAGAAGCATTTCTGAATAGTAACTTTGAGGGGTACTATATAAATCCTTGTAATTAATGAATACAATATATATTATGATGTACAATGAGGTTGTTTACTAACAAGATCATATATTATACAACTGTACTAATTAGACATCCACTACACAGATGATATCATGTCAGAATCCATGTTACAATGAAATATCTCAAAATGAGGTTCAAGAACAGAAGGCCAATTGAAAACTTTGGCCAGAAATGACAAGTTATATAAAACTAGGGATGTTATTATCAAATTTTGGGGCGCGCCAATTATCGGATTTAAAATAACCGATTTTAAACCAATTATCGGTTTTCACTTGTGCGCTACAGATGTTCAGTCATCACCAAGATGGGGTGCTGCGTCACCTAGACTTGGGAGTTCGGGTAAGCCTAGCCGCCATTAAAAAAAGTCATAGTTACCCCCGCCTTTTATTCGCGCAAATAAATTCGATTATCGTTTCACAAATAACAGAAACTGATTATCGGCTTCAAAACCAATAACCGGAATTACGGTTATCGTTTAACATGCCTATATAAAACCCAAACATAAACAATTGGTTCCCCTTGTGACACAATCCTTTTGGCGCAGAACATCACAAAGTGGCACAATAATGAATGAGGTCACAAGAAGCCTCATAATTTCTATTGTTATGATGAAAATTAAACTCATCCAACAAGCATTAATAAAATTCCAATAAGTTTCTCAGTACTCTCAACAGTGTCATAGCAACGAAATCGTGTCATTAGTATATATATAAAGATTTTAATATGTTTAATAGACAAGCTGTGAAACCATGCAAAGACACAACGAGTAAACAGAAACCAACATAATAATGAAATGAATCAGAAGCAAACATCTGAACAGGTCAGCAAGACAAACAGGGATTCAGAAAGCAAGTAAAGATGACAAAAGCATTGATCAGTCAGATGGTGAAACCATGCAACTATCTTCAACGAGGTTAATGAAGGATAATGGAGTCATTATGAATACAACGTCGTCAACAACACACCATCACCCAAATGCACCCTCACTTCCCGTTTTTTCAGTGAAGGGCTACCCTCATATAAGGAACTTTGAACCAACAGAGACTAAGATAAATGTTGGAGAGTGTAATCATCACCGTATGGTATGAACGTTGCCTCTGGTTGCCATCATTCATTCATCATCTCTAACTGATTCCCTCAAGGCAAAAGCACTTGAATGCCTGTCTTTATATTGACAGCATCACAGGTTAAACTACTAGACTGCCTAGCAGAGACTGGAAATATCATGGTCATATCTGCTTTCTTAAATAATGAATCAAAGATAGAAAACTCCGGAAAACTTGAAGTACTGAACAGATTTTGTGTGAAGATGAATGGTCAAACATCTTCTGCTTGATTAAAGATTAAAATAGATATAGAGGAAGAACCCAAGAATCCAACAGAACAAAGTGTGGGTTAGTAAGTGAAAATCTGCTACAAAGCACTTCTTACAGCAACCCAAAATCTGTAGTTCTCAGCAATAAAGTGCCAGGTTCATAAAGATTCGCGCTGAGTCGGCCAAATCAAACTGAAGAGAACCTGTGGAAAAAACACACTAACATAACCCCTACAAGCTTTCCAACAGTGTGAGTCAACTATGAAGTGGCAGATCTTGCTCAGATACCAACAGTAACCAGCAATACTATTCAATTTCATACTACTACATGCACATACTAATACTATAACACTGCGCTACTGCTATGCTTATATCTACTTCTATCACCAGTAATAACATCAAAACTAATAAAATTAAAATAGTAATAATAACCAAACCTCAAGTAAAGAGCAATAATAATAGCCAATATATTTTGAAAATAAAATAAAAGCAATAGAAGTAACATTGTAGTACATGTGATAGCAACCAAACTTTTTATTATAAAACAATGAATACACATCAATTTCAGACATCACTGCGCTTCTAACCTATTTTTTAATATCAAGGAACATCTCTGCTTTTGTTTAAAACATACAAATGATTAGGTTTTAATAAATATTCATTTGTGTCAATAGGCCTACAGAAAAACACTGAACTGCCACTGAAAATATTTTGTCAGTGTCAAGAACAAGGTGAAGGTATGCTGTACAGTTAAAAAAAAACAGACAGTAAAATGATAAACAATAATTTGTTATATTTAGTAATAGCTAATTCAGCACCTCAAACCGCAGCCAGACATGTCCTTCTTTATGGTCTCTTGTCCTCTGTCCAGCAGGCAAAACTAAGAACCTGGAAATGTCTGGATTTTTTATGTGTATGCTGTTGGCTATTATTTATGGAAGTTGTTGACTATTTTACACTCACATGTTTGCCCTCAGGCCATGCCAGGTTAACAGTACAATCTACTTACTTGCTTATTTTTTTACTGCAGCTCTATATCTTCCAGGCATTTATAGGCTATGGTCTAAGTAAATAATGTTACAAACAATGCATTGTGAATGTCCATGAGACCCTATGGTCAAATTGCTAGGGTACTTAGGAGACCATCTGACTTCTGAGTCTGGAATGACACATTCAATGCATCTTCCTTTGGTCTTCTCTTTGACCTTCTTTGTCCTCCTCTGGCTATCCATGTATCTGTCAACTTGACCCTTGGCAGCTCTTATGTTCTGACAGAACTTGACAAGTTTACCTTTCCAGGCAGTTTTTAACTTTCTCCAGACATTCGATGACGGATCAATTAAACCGCCAGATCAAAAAGATTGTATCAACAGTAATGACATTTATTATAAAATAGTAAATATAAATAAATAATCAAGTATAAGTCAAAGGAGGTTTTAGTGTGATAGAACATGACACAGGTAAGAGGGAAGGAAAGCATCAACTGGAAAGATAAATCTTAGTTAGATTATAAACATAATTTCCACAATCAAAATGTTAGTCATTGTGTGCAAGAACCACATGCTAGGCAACTAATTTCTGAACAAACCATGACAACCTTCTCTCCGAAACTGATAAAACTGAAAACTTCGCTGCACTGGGCCTGAGAACATAAATTTCAACATGTTCTGACAAACCAAACAAAATCAAATCACATAGATGAAAAAAACAAGGTAACTGAGAGAAAATTCTTGAGGCCATAAGCACTTTTAGTTGTCTGAAGATATTATCTGAGAAGAGCTCTGAATACAAAAGCAACTTGGAAAGTTGAAATAGCAGAAAGCATACAAGCAACGAAAAGACACAATAAGCAGTTATGCCTGTAGCACAATCAAAACAATAATTTTTGGTTTGGTTTATCTTCAGCACCCAAAAGATGAAGAAGACATCCAGCTCACGATTTTTTAGATGACAGTCAGTTGTGATATTTTAATTAAGTTAGATGATTGGTTCCTTACAGAAAATATGGCACAGCAGGAGAGTGACTGATATCACAGATATCTGTCTCTGCAACCAAGGTGTGAACCCTGGGTTTATCGTATGAATTCAAAACAATATGTTTTGCTGAAATAAGCAAGCTCCAAGTGGTCATCCATTATCTTTCGCATACAACTTCTTCCGAGCGCTGGTACATGTGGTCACTTCAACTACCTCTGAGATAGGAATCTGTATGATGAAGTGCTGACAAGTCACTTCATATTCATAGCTTTAAAATGTGGATTATCAATCATTGTCTACTATGAGATTTGCATCGAATTTCAATCCAATATACAAAGTTCACTAGAGGCGTACGTGAAACAGAGCATGAAACAGAACTTCTGAAACATCTTTCTGCTAAATGACAAATAGTAAGGCAGTTTTATCACAGGTTACTCACCAGGTTGTACAGCGTTGTCCTGGGTTAATCTTGTTCCCTGGTCATGGGTTGGACTAACGATTTCCTGGGTTGGAGTGGTAGAGATTGGGGCATCAGAAGCAGCCGCCATTTCTATCCTGGTTGCAGGCTTTGTACCAGTCATCGTGGGATGCAGCATTGGTTGAATATTGGGCTCCTAATGAAAATAAATAATCATGATTCTGAATTTCACAACTAATCATCAGATAAAACACAAACATAATTTACTGTGTACCAATATGAACAGTAAGAGAAACTGTTATCACAGAAGGCCCTGTAGTTTTGCGATTGATAAAAATCTAGCGAATAGTTAAATTAAGAGTTTAACCACCTGATCTGGAGTCTTGCTGTAGATTTCAGAAGCCGTTCCATCCGACTTCTTTTCCTGTGATTTGGCCAAATAGTCTTGACGTGCCCGTTCGAGCAGCACTCTCGCTCTTTCCTTCAGCTCTTCATGTCTTGACTTTGGCTGCAAGATCAGCAGCATCAATAATATTACAATTGTCAGAAGCACTCTTTAGTTTCATAAAAGCATTGAATAATGTTTTACAAGGAACAAAAGCCAGCAATTACCCGTTTGGAAGGTATGCATAAAAAATAAATAATCTGCATAAAAATTAAGATTTGCTTAGAATAAAACATTACTTCATTATTGTCTCAGTGTAATGCTTCTTTCCAAAAGGATATGTCTTTAAAAGGCTAATGATTTGCAAATGGATTAAGGAGAAACCCAAGCCATCACCAACATGATTGTCATAGTTGTCATCATCATCGCCGACATCACTACTATCATCATCTTACACAAAGTGGCAGTATCATTGCCTTCATCCAATTTTACATTCCTTCAAAGTTAATAACAGATTAGCATTGGCAGAATCAATCATTGCCTGATTCAAGTGAGATTACAGATAAATTCTAATCTGTTGTAGAGATTTATACAGAATCTAATCAATCCACACCATTCTTACACATCAGAGAATAATTAGTTTTTATGCTTCAGTAGGTTAAGCTAACTGAAAACGATTATTGCCCCAGAAAGATAATTCACGTAGACCAACTTATCAATTTAAATGTCATGTTTGTATCTCAACTAGAACATTTTACATATTCCAAAGGACATCTTTTAAGCGACTCTTAGATCTGCATGCCAATTTTTACTGTTGGAAAATAAAGATTTTAAGAAATACTTAATACTTGGACAATCTTCCCGCCAGTCGGTGATGCAGGACTTGGATCTGCTACTTTGTTTGGAAAAGTGAAGGCCGCCAGCGGAGGCGTGGGAGCCAATCGCTTTTTCTGCCAAAAAAAGTTATGCACATACAACTAATAATAATTTTTTATACTTTGTATCATAATTAAAAATATATTCATCATATTTATATGCATGCATTTAAGCACATATATACATACACGAGAGGTCCTTAAGGGTGCTATATTAAAAACATTAATTAAAAGAGAGAAGAAACATCTGGACTCTGGAATGGACATCATCCATCAGGTTCTGGTGTGGAGAAAGTGTTGCGAAAAGTCACATAATTGAAGAACTGAATTGTTGATGCCAGGCAATGTTAAAGATATATATCTCTTATGCATCATCAGAAACGGCACTGAGGCTCCATCCCAGTGCCATGATGAAGGCCAGACCATCATTATTTATGGTGCCCAAGCTTTCAAGGTCAAAAGGACAAAGTGGCTAGCAGCCATAAACGGATTAACAAACATTTTTAACATATTCAAGGTCACACATATATCCTGTAAGATTGATTGAGAGCTGTACAATAAAAATGTAAAAACTGCTTGATCATTGTTTATTTATTATTACAGCTCACTCAAAGATAGTTACTTATCTCACAGTATTCAATACAAAGGTATAAATAAGACCGACCGAAACAGACAGACAGACAGACACAGACAAAGACAGAAAGACAGATGTAACTATAGATGAAACGTAAATATAGACTGATGGATATTACCGATGGGTCAGAACCTGTTTTTCGAGTTGATGCGGAAGTCACTGGTGCCCTCTCCATTTCTGTTTTTGGTCTGGCGATTTTTTCAGCAACTGCTACTGTTTCAATGGGTCTAAAATCACAACTCAAGATATACTGGAAGATAGCAAAGGTCATAAATAAGGAATAAAACACAAACTTTTCTGATCATTTTCAAGTTTGTTGAGATCTGTTGGATATCCATGTAAGCAGTGCCCTTGTGAGGTTCTTTGATGAAGCTAAATATTGCTTTGAAACATATTATACATACATACAGAGATAAGATGTATACATAAATGGTCAAATGACTATGCCAATCAGCTCAACTTCTAATACCTAACTTTGTAGTCGTGTGATAAGCCATACAAGTGGACAATATGTCATAGTTAAAAACCCCAATAATGCATTCCTCTGACTGATCTGTTGGACTAAACAACACATAAATGGTTTCACTCACTTGCTATCCAAGTCTTTTCCTCTCTGCAGAACCCAAACCTCATCTGAACTGTTGCCACCAATCCCTTCATCAGAGAGCACTGGCTCAGCTGGGATGAAGTCTTTACTCTTGACAGGAGTAGACGTTTTAAAATGGTGCAACTCGTTTTTCGGCTCAAGCAACGAAGTCACGCTAGACGATGACATCGCCGTAGTAGGCGTCCTGTCATCTGGCGTTGGTCTCTTTGCCATCACTTCATTGACTACTGGAGCATTCCTCAATGTCTTTCCATCACTGCTGCTTCCACCACCATACATCTCCTTGGAAATTCGTGCATCATGCTCCAAGTCGACCTCACCTACCATGTATGTGCTCTCCTGAGCAGTAGATCCAATCTGTTGCACTTCGAGCGTCTGGCCGGTGAAGTAGGATCGAAGCTGGTAGAGGTAGGTCATCACGCTCAGCTTGTCTGGCACTAAAGTCAGGACCATGTCAGATGCTTCAAGAACTTTCGGAATGCCAAGACTTGCAGCAACGTCAAAAGCCTACAAACAGCCAAACAAGACAACATTTCAACCCTGCATCTAACTTAGGTGGCAACAGCTGCAGGTCAATTCAGGAACTTTAATGCTATGCTTTTAAATGTCTGGAAACAGAAGACATCAATGTGACCAGAAACATAAATTATCAGGTATTAAATCACAATTCATGTTTATCCATAACCACACAGCAAAGTAATTTGACAAAGACTGTGATAGCAGTCCATAATGCAAATGCCGTCATGTGATAGCAAGCCATAATGCAAATGATCTCACATCTAAAAGCCTGTCATTGAGCTTTGTAGATACAATAAGACTTACAAAAGTCATACACGAAGTACTGTATTTCAATACATCCTCTTAACCTGTGGTCCGTTAAAATAGTGAAGTTGGCTCTCAATGACCGTGCATAAAAGGATCTGGGACAGTTCAACAATTAGCCAACAAGTCATATTTATTCAATATTTAATGAAAGGTGGACTAATTCTTAGATCACAACCGTATTTAAACCATAAGAATAAATTGCAACGGACCTCTCTGGAGAAATGCTGATTGCTAGAAGTGTACAGCACTTGTACAATACCTTACCAAATTACTCTTAACAGATAATAATTTATGTTCCACAGAAATGATAAACAATGACAGAAGAAAACAATGGATGCTTGTATGGCACCTTTGCAAGAAAACATCTTCAGGTCTACGAGAGTTACAAAACTTAACCCAGAAAACTCATTACGAGAGAATTCAAGAACTTCTAACCAGTTTGTTATTTCCGCCAACATCGTGAGGTGCCAGCGTCGAAAAATTTCTGAAAAATAAAGGCAGCTCCACTCTGATCTTTGCGTGTCATCACCAAAGGCAAGTCAAAAGTCACAATCGCAATGTTACAAGTGATTTACTGGCTGTTATTATTTGTCCTTGCTATGGTTGTTCGATCACCTTTGTGACTATGTAACAGTAAGCATTTAAAAATCAATCTTCAAGTCCACAGGTCTCAATTTTATGCAGCCTTAGATAGTATTCGACCAATTTTCATGTGTCAAAGTCTGACTGAGTCTGTGTTATACATCAGCCCATATATCAACTTGTTACACTGCTGCTTACTGTATTCCAAGAAAAGGATAGCTCAACTAGCCTATAGGGTCTTCTTTCTTCCACATTCCAAGAAAAGGATAGCTCAACTAGCCTATAGGGTCTTCTTTCTTCCACATTCCAAGAAAAGGATAGCTCAACTAGCCTATAGGGTCTTCTTTCTTCCACATTCCAAGAAAAGGATAGCTCAACTAGCCTATAGGGTCTTCTTTCTTCCACATTCCAAGAAAAGGATAGCTCAACTAGCCTATAGGGTCTTCTTTCTTCCCTATTGTTCCCACCTCTCTCCATTATCAATGTATGTATTTTACTCACTTCTTCTGCTCCTGGGATGACTAAAAACATATTAATTGAATAAAATCTAAAAAATATCTGGTGGTTGGACTAAGCATAAAACCACTATATGTACAACATATTAGAGCTGTACCAATTAATCGGCCGGCCGATTAATCGGGCTAATTATAGAGATATCGGCAATATCAAATACCGGCAAGATAAAACGCGCCGATATTAAAAATTATTTTTTTAATTTAATAATATTATTTTCAATCTAAAAAAGTAAAATGACGACAGCAACATCACTGGGTCTGTGAAGGACAGCATTTCGTTCTGTTCCCATAACATGTCGTCGAGCCAATGGCTTCTTCAGACCAGCGGTGAGACCACCCAGTTTGCTAGTATAGACCGTGAGAACGTGTCAACATAGGTCTTGTGCAGAGTGAGTCATAGAGTCTGCTTAAGGGTCAAGGAAGAAATGGCTGGCCAATTCAGTCTTTAATTACCCTGGGCACAGTTCGATGGCGGGCGGTGTGTCTAACCGGTATTGCCTGCCTAGGATTAGTCACTAACTACATGCATACGTCTCTTACGGGGGAAGTGTTTGCTTGAATCACAACAATAGGCAGTAGCAGTAGGTCTATCTTTTGGAACCGGACATCATGGGAAACACGAAGAAATAATCGGCAAAATAATCAGCTAAATAATCGGGTATCGGCAAATGAATAATCAGCAATAATCGGTATTGGCATAATCGGCAAAAAGTGATATCGATACAGCTCTACCACATGTATGTATCAAGACAATTAAAAGTAACCGAACAGATTATGGCAAAAATCAACAACAGAATCTTTCAGAAACTGTTGTTATAATGCATATACTCACATCAGATCCGGTCGAAAATGGTGAATAAGTGCACAGAATGCCAGTCCATTTCTCCAAGATGTCGTCATATTTGTCACCTTGACACCCGTGTAACCAGATGTAACTTCCTTACACCAGTCCAGTAAGTCTATGGTGGGTGTTACGCTGTTGTTACTTGGCCTTACGGTTCCTGTCTAAACAAAGAGCTGCTCAAGATCACTGACAATGCACATATGCGTAGAAAACGGGATGGGGGCGGGGTGAAACCTTGGCTTAATCCTGGAATGTTTCTGAGTGGATTAAATATAGGCTGTTCCATAGGCTTCAGTAGTGCGTCAAGTGTATGAACGAGAGTGGGAAGTGTAAAAAATTTGTTATGAATAATATTTGTAATTTGTAATGTAAAATATACAAATTTTGGTCATCCTGATATGAGGTCCTCAATTACTACGTCTTCATGTATTCACGTTCATTCCACATAGATGTATGCAGAACTGTGGCACCAAATAATTTGTAGCAGGCAATGACTTCAAATTGTCACAAAGTCGTGATGTTGTGACTCAAGAGAAATTTTTCCAATGATTTGCAGTGCCAGATCACCAACTAAAAGTCTGTCCTGCAAAACATGCCCTATGTCTGATATAGACAGACCAGGATGACCAAAATTTGTATATATTACATTCATAACAAAATATGTTGTATTGTGTTTTGTAATGTGCTTAAAAATTAGTAAAGTGCCTCGAGTAGGGTGAACTATTCAGAAGTGTGCAAGGCCACATGAAACATTTAATCTCCTATGTTGACCCTGGGTTCACAACACATCAAAACTACAGAGAACAAAACAATACAATAATAACGATATCACAATACAATACAATGCCAGACTGAGATCAGCATCACTGCAATGGCATAGCATCTAGCACGAAGGAAGACACCTGCCTTGCCAAACATATTCATCAAACGACTTTCTGTTCCAATAAACAAATTTTTTAGATAATACATCTCTAATATGCTGTCTATTAAGGCGTGATCACAATTTAATAGGACAAAGCCACAAGTTTGCCAATATTTTAAAAAAACACTTGGTAGAAATCCATCACAAACAGTGTAATCATAATTAGGTATTTATATAGGCACTCTGACTTATAGGCACCACAATTGTTACTATCTCTATATCTGCATATAATCTTGAAAACAGTTTGCTAAATACTAGCAATAATCATAATAGAGTTTAAATAAGATGGTCACCTTATTAAGGTTTAGGGGTTCAAGTGAAAGTCGATCTCCACCAACTCCATGCTTCTTATATTCAGGCTTCTTCTTCTCTTCAGATTTTACGTCCTCACTGAAATGTATCAACAAGAAGCTGCAATTATGAAAATCTGTCAACGTCAAGTGCCAGCTCACACAATTTAACAGTCAGTTGAAAATTCATTCTTGGTTTCTGCCAGTTGGAATTAATCTGGACAATAACTTAATTAAAATACAGTGACAGTCGCCTTTTAATCATCTGTTCCTAGCTGGAATTAGACCATGATACAAAACAATTCACATTGTGTAACTAGTGGTATTCCATGTATATCAATAAATGAAAACTTATTATCTTTGGGAACCACAAAAAGAACCACATTACAACAATGTCGCTTTACAGCAATTTCATACTAATTATTTTTATTTATCAATATTATTCTTATCATAATTTATTTTCTCTGGAGGTGAATAAATTTTGAGAGACTGCCTCTGCCTTAAATAGAATATGCATTACAATGAATGGCATTGCAAGGATTCTACAGTGCAATTGCAAAGTACAGTTGAATTTATGTAAGACAAAAGGTATGACCCATTGTTTTGTCAGGTGTTTGAAAAATAATTCCTCAGGCAATTCATACACTCACACTAATGCATACACTAATGTTCACTAACTTAGACCTGTACACTAACTCCAGCCTGGAAGTGTGATTGGCTGAGCTTGAGCAAGTAAGCCAATAGATGAATAGATGAGTGAATGCGTGATGCTGAGCAGCCAATAGGCACACCATCTGACCAAAATTCCAACAACACAGCATACCTAGTAGGTGATGGCAACACAATATTCTCATGACCATTAACATCAGCAGTCTTCATTGTTCTTTCGACCTTGTTAGGAGTCACAGCAGTTGTTATTCTGTCATTCCTGTCAGATGAAATATCTGGATGTTGTCTAGTCTTGTCAGGCTGTGTGACACTCTTGGTTGTCATGACAACCGAGTCAGAACATGTTCCTTCTTGTGACTCTCCCACTCCATCGTCATCATCATCTTCAAATGGATTTAAACTGGGCTTTTCAAAAGGATTTGAACTGGTTTTTTCAAATGGATTTAAACTGGGCTTTTCAAACAGATCTGAACTCGGCTTTT
This sequence comes from Bimastos eiseni, assembly GCA_959347315.1. Lineage (NCBI taxonomy): Eukaryota > Metazoa > Annelida > Clitellata > Crassiclitellata > Lumbricidae > Bimastos > Bimastos eiseni. Next base: position 19,783,662 of record OY365807.1, read on the forward strand.
TCATCGATGAATGTGTTGCTGGTATCAGGTCTTCTGAGGGTTCTCCTGTTTAACAGAAACTTTATAATGTACTAACTAAAGACCAGAAAAGTATTCTACTGTAATAAGACACAGACAACTCATACACGGACAAGTCACAAACTACACATTTGAATTGGCTGATTAATGTGACACGATGGTCAACACTATGTTTAATTCCACCATAAGATGTTGTTATGTAAATGCACTGGCAAGCCAAGTCATTAGCCAGTGGTGGAAAATAAGTACTAGTAGATATATTAAACAATAATAATAACTACAATAATATATATTACAGAAGTTCAGAACAATACTTTCGAGACACACTTAACATTTCCCAATACAGGCAAACATATAGTATAAAAAATTTGCAATTTTATGTAAGTTGATGTTCTAATTATGCTGCAATGTAACATCAAACTAGTACATTGTACTGAGGAGTAAATCTTTCAAATCATATATTTCTATAGCACTTTATGAAGAAAACTCATTACATGGATGCTAGCCCGGACACTAAAATCCACATTAGTACTGAATAATTTCTGACAGAAAGGAAGGAAAGGAAAACGTCAAGCAGCTGAAAAAGCTTACCATCTGCAGTCTCTTCTTCAATGTTGAACACATCAAATTTCGATGCCAGCTCACTGATTGATGCACTTGTGCTTTCATCATATACGCTGGATCCCTGTTCATCGTCGTCTATCTCGTCGAGGTTGCCGATATCATAGGATCGATCCATGCTCATGAGACTTGCGACGCTTTGCATGTCGTCATCTCTAGACATGAAATTGCATAACATCTCACCAACTATCCTACTTGATCATCCAGAATTGCATTTATTACATATTTCGAATACACTTGTGCCTCTAACAAACTCGATTATAGAAGAAGTAGGCTGTGTTGTCATCTCTGTATGAAGATCAGTCATGGTGATGACAGGCCACCTACACCCAACCATATAACCCACCACCTTGAATGGGTGAACAAGCCCCTCACCTGGGATGACATACACATCACCTTGGGCTGTCATTTCTTGGAAATCTGGCGACCGCAATGACCAATCCTCTCCATTTTTGTTTCTTTCTGAAGTTGCATCCCTTAATTCCTCTAGGCTCATTTCAGTTTTTTCATGTATCACATCCATCCATTTTTTTCTAGGGCACCCTCTTTTCTTCCCTCCTTCTCCACATGCCAGCATTATTTCCTTTTCATTCCATTTGATCGCATAACATGTCTGAAAAACCCCAGCTTCCTTCTCAACGCTGTTTGTTGTAACGTCTCATCATTCTCAACTCCAATCTTAATGCGCACCTCTTCGCTTGTCTTCTTCTCCATCCATGATATTCTCTGCATCTTCCTCCATATCCACATTACGCATGCGTTGATCTTCTTCTCCATGTTCTTTGTCATTGTCCATGTCTCAAAGCCATATAGTACTGTAGCGAACATCATTACTCTCACTAATCATTTTTTTGTGTCTGTGCTCTCATGTTTGTCTTTCCATATCTTTTCCAGTTCGTTCATTGCAGTTTTCCCTATCGCCACACTTCTCTTTATTTCCGAGTCAAATTTTCCTGTTATACATAAAAGACTAAAAAATCTAAAGTCTTTAAGAACTGTATTGAAGGCTATTATATAATCAGAAATCAACAACCCTTCAGTTAATGTCCAAAATGTATGTTAAACCGCACCCCCACGCTTCTGGCATCCATGGGAGATTGTTCTCCCAACCCCCATTGGTAGATACCACTGTGTCCAACTCTCCACACCCAATGCTGTTGCTTGGATTTAACTAAATAATTTACATTAAGTATTATCGTCTAACAGTAATGTAATGAGGCACTCATGTAGCCCCTTTACATATTCATAATCAGGTGAGTTCATCTTAGTAGCAGAACCTAGTTTTGCCAACAGAAGCTACTTTGAGATGTTGAGAACTGCAGGACAACACCAGACCATATTCGACCCAAACCAATCAGATCACACCTGCCAAGACCATTACGTTCATCCAATTAGAATTGATTGCGACTCAGACTCACGTGGCATTTCCTTCGCGCAAAAATGCAGAAGAAATCGTGAGATCGAGGGTTGCGCTGATGATCTTCTTTGATGCAGGCTTCATCTGCAAGTTCAGCCGCACCTGGGACCGTGTCGAACTCACAAAATCCTTCATGTTGACAGAACGAGATGCCAACGGCTTTCGGCGACCTTTCTTGTCTTGCTATAGCAATAAAAAATCAATGCCCTTCTATAATTAATGAACATTAAAATATAAAAAATAGATACATACATAACACATCTATGCCTTGCATAGCCAAATCTTCAGAAGTAACATACAAGTATTGTATATGTGGACGTTTACATGAAAAGGGACCAGATCATCAGTTCTAGGAGAAAACAGTGCCTAAAGTGATTTGAGCAAAAATTATCGATTCTTTTGTTTTTGTCTAATTACATTCTTCTATCAATGTGCTACAACTTTAAAGGTCAATTTCAATTGAAAAAAACGAATTTTATTAAAACATCTGTTACTTTTTGACTACATAAAAGGACCAAATTGGTGGTACTACTTTTGAAGCCCGTCAGCAGGCTAGAGGCAGCTCAAATTGCCTAATAACCATTAGAAATGATTATGCAAAAGGCACATTAATACATTGGTTTCGGTTTCTGAATCACAGAAGTGCTGGCAATTGTATTTACTTAGTGCGGTAGGGGTTGATAAATCCTAGACTTAATGTTACTGTGCGGCTTTAATCGCAAATAATTCAAAATGAGTATTTTTATAGTTGTTGTTTTCACCAGTTTCTACCATAACCAGACAGTCTCTACAATATCCAGCAGGATAATATGCAGATTGACTCTGGATTTCACTCACATTCTGAACATTTTAGAAGTACCAATGACTCCGTAACGACAATCTGGTCTATTTTCACATAAACGCCAATATTGTACATTATTGGAACATCTGGCAGCATTTTTGTAAATGGCAATGCTCTAAAGAATGGTATGTCATTGATGATAAGGACAATAATGCAGATTAATGCTCTACCAAATGGCAATAATCCATCCACTTCAGTAAATTTACAAACCATTATCAAGCCTGACTAACATCATAATTAAAGAAAAATGATCACTAGGAGCAAAATAAGACACTGTTCTGATTTATGTGTCTACTGAATACTTACATAAATGTTACTTTCATTAATTAATTAATTGTTCTGGCATTTGATCTATCTATAGTTCTATACTAAATATGTCTTATTTACCAAACGTTGTAATTCTCCACACATCACAGCATTTCATACTTTGCTAACCTCAAAACTCATGTAAAAATCCACCACTTACAGTCTAGAAAATATGGTAACATGTCTAATTATGTACACACGCAAGGAGGATGATCACATCGAACAAAACACGTTTAACTCACATCTTCAATAACAAAAACCCAGTCCTTATCTTCAAACTGGGCAGCTTTTGGGTCCCGAAACAAAGTTACGGTAATCTCAACATTTTCTGGAACCGACCACATGACCAGTCCCCGGTATGGATTCTCGAATGTTGGCTCCCATGCGTGTAGCTATAGGGCAGAACATATCAGATAAAGCTTTTAAGTTCTTTCAGAAAAAATTAATAGCAGTGTGAATTAATCAATGCAATCAAGAAAAGTAGAATCAAGCAAACAACTGACCAACTGCTGACCAACTCTTTTACTTTTAGTTCTCTGCCTCATTAGACAGCTTCAAATGCCTGAAATGTTCAGCCTCTTCTTTAGGCTTTCCATATCCACCTGTTGTCACCATACAATCCAGCACCAGCTGTCCTGGCTTTCCTATTTTCCACCTCCACTCGACTACCATTTGACAAACAATCTTAAAAGTGAAATACCTCTTAGCATTGTGTCTAAGTAATAATGTAGCTCATGTCTTGTTACAACATGCCCCTATTCAAGAACAGTGCTATAAGGCACAATCTCAAGTTTCAGTACAAGATCTGGTTTAGAAAAATCTCACTTAACCACATAGTCTGATCTTTTTCATTCCTCTGCTACATTAACAACAATATAAATAACAGTCAATTAAAAAAAACTTAAATAATGATAATACTAACAACAAGTATCATAGCTTATGAACTAAAACCATAGGAAATAATAATATTAAAAATAAGATTAAGAAGACTTACTTCTGATGCTTTCCGTCGATTTCGTCGCATCCACACGACACAGATTTTGTTTGGCTGCCTTCAAATTATAAATCACAGCTGAACAATAATAACTTAATAGCAGTTTCTTAATTCTTGCTGAAAAATAGTAATTATCCGTGCCTGGCTGTGTCTTAGTAGACCAGCCTTCTTGAATAAATCCTGGCCACTGGCTTGTTACTGATTCCGGTATTAAACCAACACAATAAAAATCATATTGAAGTCATAAAATCTTAATAACTACTACCATTAATGCATTAGACATAATCCCAAAGCAATAGTCCCTACCACTAGAGACAATCAATAGCAACCAATATAAAAATTTTATATATATATGTGTAAATACATAAATAATTGCCATAATCTTGAAATAACCGTCATTATAAATAATTATTTGCTTGCAAAGTAACTAAGCAAGCACAAAACATTAATGAAGAACTTTTTATAACCCAGCAAAGCATTTACAAAAGATTTTGTACCCTCATAATATTGTTAAATTCATGTCAAATTATATGAATGTTCCTGAAGCAGGTTAACTGTCCTCAGACTCTTGCTGTCCCTCACACCAGCGCCTTGTGAATAAGCTGCCCTGTGTTTGGCATTCAAGTGGTGCGTTAAAAGATTGGAGTTCACGACTACAATTACAATTGCATACTAGACTTCATTGACGAATTATCTAGAGTTATACCAGTAATTTCGTACCACTTCTTAGTGCACTCCACTGAAAGTTCATGGTAAGAGGCGGTAAACTGAAACTTGGATGCTCGCTTTCCAACTCGTTGGAGTCGCTTCCACACACTCATCAGAATTTCTTTATATTATCTTTTCAAAATACAACACAAATATTGTCAAGCATGACAAGTCCATCACATTTCAGTAAAATCTTGCAATACTACACTTTTGTATTAAGCTCAGTATTTATCAAATATATCCAGTAGCTTGAGAGTATGGTTTTATCAACTGTCAAAGATATTCTTATTCCTCAATATTTTGATCATTGAGAGATCAATGTCTCTTACTCTGAGTCAATTAGATATTTCTAATAATTTTAAATATGTCTGACAATACTTCATCCAAGGGAAGCTTCAGAATTTAAATTTATGGAACAAAGTGCTACTGACAACTGGGCATGATTTTCTTGGAATTGCAATAAAGCAATTTTTTTTAGAAATTGCCACTTCAAGACAAACTCATTATCTCCTCAAGGCATTTCACTACCAAACAACATTTTATCAGGATGGGTTGCTGACCACAAAAACACTTTTGTGCTGGAGTTTGAGATGGTAGAACAACCAAGTCACCCTAGGCTATACAAAGAAGAAATATGTGACCAGAGATGGAAGAGACTAAGATTTTTAAAAAGTTCCTTCACATATGAATGAATTAGACAATTAAGTATATGCATCAAAAGTCTTATTTGCACAGGTAACCGGTGCAGATCATTCCACATGAAACTTAATGATTTTTTCATCCATGGTTCAAGCATTCATCTGTTCTTGCATTGACTACTGTAACTCATTACTCATTGGCGTACCAAAACTCTGCCTCGCTCTGCTCTAGTCTGTATTAAATGCAGCTGCTCGTTTGATCGCCCGTCGTCCTCGTTTCTCACTTATTTCTAATTTCATGAGTGGCATCTTCATTGGCTTCCTCTGACTGATAGAATTCAGTACAAAATTCTCTTTCTTACATACAAAGCGTTTTTGGGTCAAGCTCCTTGCTATCTTTGTGATCTTATTAGGTGACCTACCTTGGCTATATTTGGACGTCCTCTCTGCTCTTTAGACCATCACGACCTTCTAGTACCTTGGTTTAGACCTGCCACAGCACAGCATCATGCCTATGCACTGTTGGACCTTTGCTGTGAAACAGCCTTCCTGCTGTGACTCGTGCTGCAATCTTATCTGGTATCACAGCTGTTTCTGACCGTTCTCTTAAGACTTTTTGGCAGCGCCTCTGATTAGGTTGTACTGTGAGAGGCGCTTTATAAATACGTACATAGAATAGAATATATCCAAACCTACGTAAACCACTGATCCGTTATGTCACAGCATTCATCACATATGGTCATTCATCGAAAGCAGTTTTACACAACAACAGCTTAAAGGCCAAATGTTCATCCACCGGTTCTTGCAATGTTCAGGAAAAACATCCCCATGACCCATTAATTAGTCAAGTTTTAAGGATACAGGGCCATCAAACATCCTCCCCAAATTCACTGCTGGGTTTCTTCATATAATCACAAATGAACTAAACCTGAAGATAAACAGCTAGCATCAATTCATTCTATTATTTCATTTTATAAGTATTTGTATCAAATATGGTGGTCTCACTCAAGGTAGCTATAAATGATTTTAAGTTGACAATAATGATTATATTTATACTGATTACAATAATATTCTTCATTAAGTCAGACTGACAGAAATGCAATACGGTTACAACTCAAGTGTGAATGGATGATTACAAATGATTACAGAAGTCAAGTTTAACTGTAAGCAGGCGGCCTGTAAAATAGATCTAAAAATAGATCTACCAGTGGTAAAAGAGCCTTCGAAAACTGCCTGCCGGTTATAATTGGTCATTTTTTTCTTTTTTACTAACAGTGAAGCCTACGAGTCTTATATAAAAATTATCGTTTCTAAATTATGCGCAATTCCATCCTCAGAAGAGCCACGTAGGAGGAGGATATGTAGATAAACAATGGGTGAAGAAGTTACGCTACGTTACGCAAATCAGCATCAGATGGTAATGGCACAGTCAGCCTTCTAATTAAAAAAATCAAGCACCGTCCTGTCAACCACCCTAATAAATATTCATAAAGATAACTCACACAATGTTCAGATAAAAATGCATTCATCATTAAAATTCAGCAACACCAGCATCACCCTTTTCTGCAGCCGTAACCTGTTCACCACTTTTCGCAATCGATTATAATGAGTCACGTGACCGGACCTGCTCGCCAGCGACATGTTGCGGTCGCTCTGCGAACTAGACAATGCGATCGAATTTCTCCAATATTATTTTAGCGATGCCACCTTGTGCAGAAATATAGATTCCTTGTGCAGAAATATAGATTCCTTGTGCGGCGGCATGAGTGGAAGGTAGTCTACATTATTTTGCAGCCTAAAGACCACATCGTTAATCTATCTTAAAAGACACCAGAGAGCTCAAGCCACTATACAGCTACTGTGACCCTTCCCCAAATCTTTTACAAAACATGTTCTACAATTTTAATGTATAAAATGTGACCACACCTAATAGAAACCTACCGATAACTAAATCTCCGACATTTATCGTGGCCACACAGTGGCGGCTCTACAGAGGGGCCCAGATTAATGCCTCACCAACTGACTCATGGTCCCTCTGGTGGGCCATCCAAATTTTAGTTCACTTTCAGTAATATCCAACAGAGGCGTTGCTGGCTTTCTGTTACCTTCTCTGGTCCATCCGTTGTATCGTTTGTTGCAGAGGTCTAGAGCCGCTACTGTGGCTACGCCCCTGGATGTTTCTTTGAGTAAATGCACAAATTCGTAAAATTGCTGAAGTGTAGCCAGTCATCCAACATAAGTATTAAAAAACATGAAATTCAAGCAAGGAAATGACAAATGAATGAGTCAATGGTCAATAGAACGGTATAGTAGAGGAAAGATGAATTAATTATTGATAATTTCACCATCACGTGAAGATCAAAACATCCGGTAGGAAGTGGTACTGGTAGGCCAATCGATGCTTGCTACCATACCAAAGGCTGACTCTTCAGAGCCAAAGGCGGATTCGCAAGGTGACCATTATAAAAAATTAAAATGAGCAATAATGACTTCTCACGCCTTGCATGGCTGTCACACAGTTTAATTTGACTTCTGCTGTAGTAGCTTGTATTCATTCGCTCGTGCAACGACTTGTGATAAAACTGCGTATTTATCAGTTTTAATTAATAGAAGAGAATATTATTATTATTTTAGCATAAAATCCCGCTTTGTAAATTCGGTTACAGGTTGGCAAGGTTGCAGCCTGTTGCCTATAGCAACAGAAACGATCTTAGCGTCTCGTACCGGCATTGCCGTAATGTAACGCTCAAAATGCATACCGATGCTTTTTGGAAGTAGATGGTAGAGTACTCTACCCATCTTTGGTATTTAGTGTGAATGGAAATGTTAATAATTATGAAAGTTAATTCAATCGCCATAGGTTCAGATATTTTGAATTACGTTGTTGTTTATTTGCAGTGTGCGTTGATTGCATCACTACACGTAAACATTGCTGGGCAACGTTACTAATGCTTTTTTGAGGATGATGTTATTTAATGGTAACCGGCCCTGATATCGGGACAAGAATTGCATAGCGCTGTTTAAACATTTGAGATGGAGCAAGATATTCAGTCGAAGATTGTCAACGGGTTAAAAACTGTAAGTGTGCCGAATATTGTTTATGAGTTCCGGCTTTATTATAGTTCTAACTTCTTTGATTGGTGCTCAGCGCCCCACTCTGGCTTTCATCTGACCAAATAGCATGCTTGAACCGAGCCTGGCACTGCAGCCTCATTAGCCAAATTTCCAAGCATGGCCATGTCTCCAGTTACATGTTAAAGACCTTCACAGACTCCATCCGCCAGAACACTGTGCAGAGCAGCTGCCTTGTTTTGGCACTGTCACTAGGGCATGAGCTCTGCTGTTTGAATTAGGCTATTCTAGGACGTCCTCCTCTACTTTCTGGGGTTAAAGGAGTTCTCTTGGTTCCTTTTGTTCCTACTTCAACTATGCAGGATCGAGCCTTTTCTGTGGTAGGCCTCGTGATCTGGAATGGTCTTCCCAGAGCTTTGTTTTCACCATGGGATGCTACTTAAAACCTTGCTCACTAAACTTAAGACTTCTTTTTTAGGCACCGGGGATAGGGGCGCCTCTGAGTAGTGTTCTGGAATGGTTGCTTTAGAGCTGTATCGATACTGGTACTCATAATCGGGCCAATTTTTTAACAATTGGCTATAATCAGTTTTGGTAACAATAATCAGCACCAATGTTAAAAAGAATATTTTTTAGTTTTAGCGACTTGCCACTTGGTAGATAAATTTAGCAGTGCCACATACTGACTTGTCTACCTAGCGCTATCTCGATGCGGCCAGCGAAAGCGATAAAATGAATTTATGGTTTGTATGCACAATAATCGGTGCAAACAGAATAAGACATTGCCATTACTTTTATTAGTAAGCATTGGTATTGGCATTGCCAATGCTGTTTTCCTGTATTGTTAACAGACTTGACAACAAATCATTTGTATAACTACATGAGTTAGTCTCCTCTTATTGTCAGTGATTTTTGTTGGTATTGGTGAAATGCTTGATGTTCTATTTTACCAGCTGCTGAAGGGAGAACTTGGATGTCTGGATGACTCACTTATTGACCGAGCAGATATAGAAGAGTTACTAAGGGATGATGAGAAGATTGTCGAGGGGAAGGCTCGAGAGCATATTGCTGGATACCCAACACGACCGTTGTACAGAGAAATCGGGCATCAGCTAAGCCAATGGTTGTTCACAGGGTGAATACTACAGGTTTATGCTCTTTATCTGTGATTTTACTGCATGTGTGCTTGTAGCTGAGAATTTTTTTAAATAAAGCTAGTAAAGTGTCTTTTGAGAACCTCTGACAAAGTTCTTACAGTGTTCTGTTACTGTTGTTTATTTCTGACAGCTACTCTATCTTCACTGTGTGCCGATACCCAAGGCTTCAATACTCGACCAGGTCCTTTGATGATCTCACTAGAGCTGTACTGATATATATGTCTACTTGTGATTGAGTCGATTATATATTAGAACAATTAGTATCGGTAACAATGATCGTCACTGGTGTTAAATAGTAATTGTTCTTCATTGTGGTGGCTCGTAAGTTGCGGGATGGTTGATAAATTTAGCAATGCTATGTTCTGTCTCATCTGCCTAGCACCATTCCGCTGCAGCCTGCAAAAATGCTGATATAAAATATTTGTTTTTTGCACAATAATTGTTAAAAACTTAAAAAGAACCAAAATACCAAATTTCATATTTGGTATAGGCTATTTCAATAATCAGCTAAACTAGGTATCAGCATTATCAGCCAAAAAGTTATGTCAGTACTGCTCTAGATCTCGTCTTGCCTACACCCGGGACAGGGACAATTGTGTGTGGGAGTGCCTTCTTCAACACTGACCCTTGGTTCTGGAACTCTTGTGTGGAACATATTTGCTGTGCAAAGTCTGTGTTGGCATCCACCAAGTTGAGTTTCAGAATCTGAGTTCAATGACTGAAAAATCATATTCGCAGTTCCAGTTTTAGGTGTGATCAAAGAAGAATACAATTGGTTTAATAATTGTAAGTCTGGAGAATATGGACTGTAAAGATTCTAAACTAATGCAAGTGTATTATGTCTGTATGTGAACAAGTTAAAAACATATGGTTATGGTAAAAGTTTATGTTTCAGGTTTTGTCCTGTGGAAAACCTTCCACACTATGAACTACTCGATGAACATGATTACATATTGAAAAGGTCAGATATGTCATTTGAGTTTTGAAATATTTTTGGCATATCAAGTCAAAACTGAAGACACACCTTTTTCCTGGAACTATGACTGAGAACACAGCGCAGCGTGCTTTCGTGCAAGACTTGTCTTGTTAAAGGGCGTTATAAATGCCTAGTTGTATTTTATTGTATTAATATTCCCATGAAATTGCACAAATTCTGAGCGGCAGGTATCCCAATTTAATGTAGCTTTACATATTATCTCACTATAGTACATTTATCATTATCAGTAGAACGTGATTCCAAAGTAGCATTATGCAATATGCGGTTTGTTATTTGTGACACACATCTACAAATAATTTTAATACAGTGTTTTTTTCACTGCAAGATTATTCTAGTGGACTTTGTGGGCACCATCCTATAACAATGAGGCTGTTACTGGCCCCCTCCTGATTACTAACAGGTTGATAGTAAAGATAGACTTGGTGGCATAGCAATAGCCATTTTTTAGTCCGTTAAGTCCAAGGGACTAATCCCAAGTCCATTATAGGACCTTGATAGTCCAAGAGAATTGGTTTTGCAAACGTTAAATTGTAATAAAATGACTCATTGCAGATGGATAGTGAATCGATTTAAGATTCTTCTTACTTATTGTTTATGGTTCAGGCTTTCTTTGTAGCCTTATTCGTTGTTGGTACTCAGTTTGATTGATTGGCTGTTCAAATTGTATTACAGGAAGGAGATGATTACAAAAATCTTGCCAGAACTTGAGCATTTAAAAGCCTCCTGTGCAGATTCAAGTGAAGATAAACTCGTTTGCTTTCTCAGAGAAATCCTTGTTGTATGTTCAATTGTTCGCCTCTATATGTAATGCTATATAACATGTATGTAACACTATATATCTTTATGTAATGCTATATTATAAGTGGTTCATGTGGATGAATTGATGGTCATGGGGTTGTGATGATGATGATGATATTGGCAATGATTATTATGATGACGATTATTGTGTTGATGATGTTATTTGATGAGACTGAGTCGACAGAATTAGAAGGCAATTTATGGAAAGTAATGCATGCCAGTTTATTGTCTCTCTCAATAAGGAAAATGTGCTATATGAAAGCCTTAAGATATGTAAGCCTCGGAAGACCTGTGGTCTGATTTCAATACAATTGGACATTGCATCCTGGTGTTGGGATAGTAGGAACTATTGAGAGGAAGTTCCCCTTCTCTCCCTTTATGTTTCTTACGGCTAAAGATGTCCTCTGTGGAAGCATGCTGTTAAGGTAAACTTGTGGGGCAGAGCAACTGTCCTTCTCTGAAATTATTTGACAAAAGCCTAATACATAATGTTATAATAGCAATTGAACAACAGAAATTTTGACTTGACAACAAATGATGAGTATCTACTTTACAGCCAGTCTTCAGATGTCAACAGCTGTAGAATGGAGATTACTCAAGAATCTAGAATACTACACAAATAATGTGAATTATTGAATTGCTTTTTAGAGCTGTAGTAAATACTGAATTACTATGAGGTTGTGTTGCAGTGCGGTCACTTTTATAAGCTGAATTAAGTGTAGGATTCATGTTCTGGATTTGATTATAATTCAGTTTGTGTCTTTATTCGAAGCTCTCGGTTTATGTTTGACTTTTGTCTTTGGATTTCATCTTCATTTGACTTCTTTTTCTGATTTTAAAGACACTGGGTCGTCGTGGTATTTTGGATCTTTTGGGTATGAGAAAAACTGTTGGAACAGCGGATGTTTGGCCTCCGCCTCGAAGGGTCTTGGAAGAAACCTTCTGTCAAAAACACAGGTTCTAGTATTTTAAATTGCAGAATGATGTTTCAATTTCCAGTTACATAGTTTATGAAGCTATGAGTGAGAAAGATTGCAAGAAATGAAAGAAGGCTGATGTAGAATATGATTATTGGTATTTCAAGTTCGGAGATTAAGGGAGTCCTGTTGCTGGATTGTTATGGTCATGTTTGTATATCGACTGAATGTTCTTTGGACCTAGAGACCATCATTCTGAGGAGTTTCTGTAAACAATCTGTTTGTTTGTTGAAGGGTCAGAGACAATGAAGTTGTTTGTGCTTCCTACTTTAGCCAATTTACTGATAGCTTTAAAAGAATCTATTAATTAATTAACATGTTAGTTTAGCAGCGAGTGTATACTGAAGCGAGTGGGACACAATGCAGCTTGTCATTAAGGTATCGAGCATAGTTGGCAGTTTCAATTTTACTCCACTGACTTTTAGATAGCTCGTTTGATTTGCCAGCCCTCATAATGCAAGTGATTGTTGTACTGGGTCAAAGTCTGTCAAATGCTCATGGATAATATTATTAGCACATCATTTGATTTCCTCTTGCAGCATATGATGATTTAGCATCAAGTAACAACATAAAAACAACTGCCTGGTCCAGCCTGCCTGTTAATTTGAACATGCATGCGAGACTGCCAGCAGGTCTAAATTTCAGCATAAAGACTGTTCATGTGACAACGGCTTGCCTACTTAAACAATGTTCAATTGAGGATCGGAGTGATGACTTATTTGGCATATTACATTCGATGTTCTTGGGACATCACTGCGACTGATAGGTGACAGATTGCCCTGAAACTCTAGAGTCTAGATTCAGTCAACAATTTATTTTATTTGCCTTCAACAAATGTAGGTCCAACAATTTTTAGATATTTTGGTACTGTACGGTACTAGAATTAATGATTTAATTCCTCTTACAGTATAACCAGTGAGAGCAGAGACTCATGTGTTTGTTGGCAGGTGGTGGGGTGGCAGGGGTGGTGACAGAGCAATCACAGCCCTCTATTCTAGCTTTAACAAGCAACCCTTTGGATTTGGCTGCCACTAAAATTTTATATTACCCTCTTAAGTTAATTGCAGACCCAGGCCCCTAAAATTGCTTGGCCCTGGGCCTTTGCCCCCTCTCTCCCCAATGTCCCGCTATCGATGTGCCCGTTTGTTGGTAACGTTTCTGTGGTAATCCCTATATCTGTGTTTCATTTGGTTAGGAATTTGTTATTATGCTCTTAATGATGATAATAATAAGTAGTTCAATATAAATAATAAAGGCATGTTGCATGTGTCAACACTTGATGATGAAGATGTACAAATGTCTTCTTACTTGGTTCCCTGTTGCTCTATTGCAGCCCTCAGACGAAATCTCCTTTGATGGTTGGAGCACGAGCTTTGGCTAAACACTGCCATCGTGACCACTCATCGAGTTGGTGGGGAGTTAGTGTTGGAAGTGAGTTCCATCTATCCATTTATCAGTATCAGTGTGTCTGCTTCTCTCTTACTAAATTATTTACATGATCAGTTAACTATTTGGAGAGAGAGACCCACAGCTGCTGCTGCTGTTTAATCTTCTCTTTTCATGTTACTTGTAATCTTTTTAATCTATTAGTGTATGCAGTGCTTTTGTTGTTACGTCCAAGATATTCATTGGTGGCTTATGTTTGCTTGAAGTGAAACAATGGTCAAAAATTGTAATAATCCATTGCCATGCTAATCCATTGCCATCCTAATCCGTTGCCATCCTAATCCATTGCCATCATAATCCATTGGTCAGAGAAGCTAGATGGATCACTATGATCTGTAGGTGAGTCGATCAGACCTAATTTATGTAATATATGTCGTGTTTTTATTGGATTTTTCAGACGAAGCAGCAAAAAACGAGCATGCATTCCAGAAAGTTTCTGAAATACTTGACAATGCAATGTGGATAAACATCCACCAGTTACCGGTAGGTGGCTTCTGAGCACATTCTGAATGTATGTAAGTTGGGATGGCAGTTGGTAGGTAGGTCGGTCTCTACGGGTGTGCACAGGACTACCAGTGGAGTTCTTCTCCAACTCCATGAGCATAATTCATATTAGGGTGAAGTTGTGAACTTAGAATTATGATATAATTTAGGCCTTTGTGTCATGCGCGTGGATTCTTAGTTACACTCTTACACACATCCAATAATATGCCAGTTGGATACATATACTGTTTTATTTTGCAAATAATTATAGTTCTTAAAATTCACAGCTTCTCTCTTAGACAAATTCTCATGACTGTTGGATTTCTAACGGATTTTTCAGCGAATTATGCTTTTTACTTCATATTTAAGCTCTCTTATGCTTTCACTCTCTTCTGCTACTTTCCACTCACGGCTGAAAACCGAACTCTTCAAGCTATCCTATCCAGATTCTACTCCTGCGTCACCATATGACCACCCTCATCACCGACTACTATGCTGTCTCCTTGGCTTGACCATCCCCGATTTTGACCTTGCACCAGAAAGAAACGAGAAACTTGGCTAATGTGGACTTAATTGAAATGGCGCCGGTGAATAAGCTAGTCTCCCTGACCTGGCTTTTTTGGGAACTGAGAAATTTTCATAGATTTACATTACTTTACGTTACGATAATGGCACTGTGCTAGTCCCTATATTATATTATGTGAGATTTTATGGGAATAGCTCGATGCACTGCACTGTATTGCTTCAGGGTCTTTCAGTAGTTGTACTGCAGCCTGTGTTGCAAAATTCTGTTCTGTGGGTTTTACTCTGTCCAACAACATGACAGAATTGACAGTACTTTTGAGTGTTTATTTGCATTACTCAAACAATAGATTGTCGATTTTACATTAATTTGCACAGCATTACATTGTATTACATTACATTTAATTATTGGGTGCTTGATGCTAATTTTGATTATTCATTATTTAGCATGAAGTATTGACTATTGAAGTACGACAAGAAAATGGTTTGTAGAATTCTCTTCTGAGCATGTTTTATTTCTTCATTGCTAGCTAGATTTCAATGCTTGCAATTTCTAGTAAAACACAGATTTAGTTTTCTTTTTCAGATATATTTTAGATAGTTTGTTATGTTGAAGGCTCCTTTGAGGTGAACATCGCACATGCTGTGGTCGTGTATTCTCCTCTTAATAAGCTGTCTTGTTTATGGGATATGTCACACTGGGGTCACTTATCTATTCTATTTCATCTCCAGCTTCCTGGATAAGGTAGTTTCAAACCGTTTAAGTAGTGACCTTTCATCGCATAAATTGTTTCTCCCTTTCCAATCTGTCTATTATATAGACCTACCAATTGACTGAAACTGCACTTAACCGTTCTCAGTCATGTACCACTTTGCCCATGTGAAACACTCGTTTGATCTTTCTAGTCCTGTTCTCAGCTGACTTCGTCTTGCCAGCACCCTGATTATACTAGGTCAGTTCATGTCTATCATTTCAAATCGATGCTAACTGTGGAGTTGCTTACCTTTTGTATATTGTTCTCTGATTTTAATCTGACTTTGACCTGTCTCTAATGGATTATAACTTTGACTATGATTTCACTTTCTAGTAACCATCTTTATGCATCATATGATTACAGCACTATATAAGTCTCTTGATTAAATAATTTGTATAAGTGGAGTGCATTATGCAAATGCTTAAGAAAGAGTGAAGTTAGTGATTAATTTAAGAGATGGAAATTCAAAACCAGGGCTGTTAATATCGCGATAAAGTATCGCGATACTTTGGTATCACCGATACTTTTGTCAGTATCACAGTGAGTATCGTGATAGTTTTATTTTGCTGGTATCGCATGTGTATCGCCAGGGCCGTACCGAGTTGAGTAGCGGGGCCTAGACCCAGGGCACAAATGTGGAAAGGGCACGAATTTCAGGATGGAATAACTTATTATTGCATAAAATGCACTATTTTCAAAATGTGGGGGGCGCCAGATTGATGCTACGCACAGGGCGCAATTAGCTAGTCACAGGGCGCAATTATAGTTTGGTACGGCCCTGTGTATCGTGATATTTTCTTTAGCCTGTCAGCGATATTTGATACCAATACTTTTTCTCACTGAAATTTATGTGGTTTCACAAGAAATATGAGAAGTTAATTGTTGCACTTTTAATAAAAGTGAGGCCATGGGTCCAAACCTGCCGTTTGTCGGCTCCTAGTTATTTAGATGAAGGTTGAAACAGGTGAGAGGGGTCAAAAACATAGAAACTTGTTTTATGGTATATTGTTGCAAAAAAATACATATTCTTTCAATATCTGAAATTAAAAATGTTGAATTCAAATATTTAGTTGGAGAAAAATGACTTTTAATGCATGCCGTGTCAAGATTTGCATTGCTAAATATGCATGTTTTCAGAGGTAAACCTGCAATAATTTGCAAAGTAGTGACCAGATTTTGATGCTGTGTGCTGCATAGCCCTCGAGCATTCAAGTAATGGTTGCTAGGAACTTTGATGACACGAATATTCAGAAACTTTGACTTCGATTTTCCCAGTTATCATGATTTTACTAATGAAAGAGTCAAATGAGTATAACTTTAGTTAGAAAAAAGCTATTTTGATTCTGTGAAAAGTATTTAGAAGCACATGCATTGTAGAATGATTTAAAAAAAGTGAAATACGACATTGAAGTGATGGATTTTGACCCCTGGCCTGACTTATAAGTTTAGGCCTATATATATATATGTATATATATATAGCCTCTTTCGGCCATATAGACCTTGTTGCGAACAGATGGAATAATTTATAATTAGAGAAATGCTCGAAGTAGACCCATGTCCTTTTGCGTTCACTGGTAGAAGTGGCCTAATTAATTTTGCTACTTCAAAGACATTGTGATTGGCCCTAGCAATGCACAGGACTGGAAAGTCCCTAGATGTTCCTTCGTGTCAACAGTTTTAGGCGATATTCGGAAGCCAGGAGTTTTAAATCCTTTAAAAATAAGTTTAAATAACAAGTTAATCTATCACCCTAAGTCACAAGGCCAAAAAAATGATGTCATTGGATGTTTAAAGCTCCATATTTTCAAATAGAAGCAAAATTTAGACAGGGGCGACATCTGTGTTTAAAAATAAAGCGTGTACACGGAAATATTTTTCTTATCTAGATTCCTTGTGATTAGCCAAATTTAGGAAATTTCTATAATTATAGGTGCATGAATTATAATTCTTGCTAAGATCGAATTCAGCAAGCAAATTGAAAAGTATTGGTAAAAGTATTGGAATACTTTTCAGAAAAAGTATTGTTATTGGTTTCGCAATGCTTTTAATTAGGAAGTATTGGTATTGCTATTGCAATACTTTTCTCCAGTATTGTTAACAGCCCTGTTCAAAACAATCTGGAAAGTTTCATATATTTCACAGTGTGGTGCGAACGGGTTTAGGAATCTTAGAACATGTAAGCTTTGTAATGTAGTTACTTGTTATTTTATTAGAGGGCAGCAATTTTCAAACTGCAGTTTTAATGTTTTCTGACTCTTGGCCCTTTGTTTTTGTTTGTTTTCATGTACCCTCTATATTCCCATTTAAATTGTCTAATAATGAACTTAGCAGTCTTTTGCCTTTTTGTCAAATGCTCTTTAGTTGCAATGCACTCCAATCGCACATATGCTCTTCTGTCACATGGTCATGTGCAACGACTGATAGACAAATGTAAACAATAAATCTAGGATTTGATCAACGGATGTTAGGCAACCATTGTCTACCAGCCTACATACTTTATATGCCTAGGCTGTGTGTGTGGCTTTGCAGGGTATGGTGCTCGTTGGACATCAGATGGTCAACAGTTTCGTGGTTTTGTTGAACCTCAGATGGTCAATGGTCATGAGGTCGGCTGGAAACACTGACCATTAATGACCAAACGAAATGCTCAGAGGAATGATTTTGGTTTGAGCTGAATTGCAAAGACTATTATTATTGAGAGAATAAATCAATTAGCTGATATTATGTGATCATGTACATTTCTATCTAGCTAAAACAGAAGTGTCACATGTGACAATGTAGCGGACTTGGTTCTTTGCTCTTTTGTTGTGCATACATACATCTTATTATTCTTATGACAAAAAGTGTGAAAATTCAAGCTTCTATAGAAATGGACACTGTGCCAGCTTGATGCACGATTACTTTATTGATTATGACATGATTTCAGTATGCTGTTTGAAAGTTAGGAAATATATAAGCTGATCATGATAATCTCGTTTGGACATGACTTTAATGTGATCTGAAATTACCAAACCTTCTGATTGCATGAGGCACTTGACAATTGCACTGATGACTTGATTGATTTTTATACTAATTTGGTTGTTAATATATGTTTTACCTGACTTAACTCAAAATAGATCGAATAATGGGTGTGTAATAGCATGCCACTGATTGATGACTTGTGCGTTATTATAAAGCACATTCTTTTAGCCTTCGTTACTTTTAATTGGTTTGTTTGCTTTGGAAACCATCTTCACCATTCACCCATTCTACTCAATCATCCTCCTACATTAGTCTTCTTCGACCCAGCCTCGACAACTATACTTATCTCAAGTTCTTGAATTGAGCCATATCCCACATTGCACTATACCTCTGGAGAGATATCTACAGTGGTCATTTTCAGCCGGAACGCCATTCCAACACCTGGAGAGCCGGAACGGCGTTCCGGTACCTCGGCAAGTAAATTAGGCGGAACGCCATTCCGAACAGTTTTGCTCCAAAGTTCTGACTGCAGCTATAGCATTTGCACATACGAAAGTAATTTTGAGCAATTATGGGATGTATTCAGTGGCCCTGACCTTATGACTGGCCGAAGCCTGTCGTGCACCTGCCAGGGGCGGATCCAGACCATCTAGTAAGGGGGGACGATTTTTAGGTTTTAGTGGCAACCGCAGGCAAGCCCACAAATCGTAAAACTTGTTTACTTTTTTTTCTTTGAGTATCATTCTTCTACTGTCTTAATCTATGTAATGTAACTATAAAATGACGTCATATATTGGTATCCCAATAGTCCGATTTAAAATAGGCACCGCACAACTTTATTAAAATTCATATTACTTTTAAACAGTCTGCTCAATAGACCTAATTTACTTCCGTTTTCAAACACCATGCTGTGTTAGTTAAAAATATAATAAATAGTAAATACAAATTACTTTTAAAATTAAAATTTTTAAATAATTGTGTACTATTAATTTAATATCAGTTTATAATAAAAAATATTATAGATTGTTGCTATAATCAATAATATTATTAATTAAACAATATCAATATTTCTTTTCGGGACGCTATGAAGAGAACAAATTGTTAAAATAATCAACAAATCAAGGTTTTATGTACGTTACTAGTCTAACAACTAAACTCTCTAGTCTTCATCAAATGATTGTATTTCAAATTTCAATAATTATAAATTACTTCAAAATATAATTTACAACAGTGTATATCTACATTAAAATTTGGACATTTTTGTTGACATTGCATACTTTCTTTATAAAGGGCTGCAAAAGCCAAGTAAAAATCGCTAAAGAAATTTCTTTCCAAATAATATAAGGGGGCGATCGCCCCCATCGCCCCCCCTATGGATCCGCCACTGGCACCTGCACTTTCTACAACTTATGGTAGACAGGCGTAGCTAGGGTATTTTGCGCCCAAGGACAAACTACAGAATTGGCGACCCTTTTCTAAAAATTCACTACAATTAAGCCGCCGATAGCATGGCCTGTAATCTCATGGTGCAAAGATGCACTACAGGCCCATACTGAGTTAATTATAATAGGCATATTATGATCATATACAAATTAAAATGAATTTAAGTATACTACAGATCGTGTAAATAGTTAAAATATTCATATTTACAATTCTTAATTTGTTTGCCACTGCACCACACAAAATAATAATCATATTACCGGTTATTTTTGTTGCATAAGTTAAAGTAACCATAAGTATGAAAACTGTATCGTTTATATTACATGCAAGTGAAATAACGTTAACTACAGACTTATTATTTAAAATCTTTTGCATTTAAACCTTGATCGTAATCGTGGTCTCCAAACTTCTAAGGGGCCATTGAGTAGCTGTTAAGGAATGTATCATCTTGGTCCAAGATTGACAGGTGGAATATCAAGTAAGGAGCCTGGGTAAGAGTTCTTGAAAAGGTGAGACTTAAGTTTAGAACGGAAAGCAAGAGGTGATGGATTGGGAGCTTAGACTGATGATGTTGGATGGCCTAATAAATAGTGTGAACAAATCTCTGGGTTTTTCAAACTCAGATTACTAATTACTATACCAAATTTGTGTATAATTAGGCCTATATTGAGACCATATATATTAAACTTTAAGTACATGAAGGATAATGTTGCACTTGAGCTGGAACCGATCAATATGATTTATAAGAAAACGACGTCTGGATAAGCCTAACATTTAGATGTCATTTTGTCACGAATATTATGTGGTACCTTACGTGACTTAGTAATCACTGCCAGTGTAGCCCGAAGCGCCAAAATCATGCATGACGACTTGTTTATAATGAGGATTTTGGGGGGCGCCAAAATTAAAACTTTCTTAGTTCGGATATATTAGTTTGCATCAAAATAAAAAATTATTATAGTTTGAAATCCTCATTTTGGTGCCCCCTTAAATTGGCGCCTAACACTATAGATGTCATTTTGTCATGAGTATTATGTCGTCCCTAAGATAGGTTAAAAATAGGACATTTGAACAAGTAAATTAACGCTCTGTTTGAATGGTGTAGGTCTACTTGTACTCGGAATTGTAGGTAAAGTAGGATCGGTGGGGCATGGGGGCGCCAAAATTATGTCTGACAACCTATTTGTAAAGGGGATATTTTGTGGGTGCAGAAATTAAAACCTTACTGACTTGGCTCAGACAAATTTGTATCCATCAAAATAAAAAAAGTAATAATTTTAATCCTCATTTTAGCGCACACTCAAAGTGGCGCCCGGGGACACATGTCCCCTTCTGCCCCCCCCCCCCTAGATATGCCTCTGATGGAAGATAAGATTTGTAGACTGGACTCAAGATAGGAGAATTCGGAAACACGGATTAAGATCCACCCTATCAGGAAAGACGGAACCACCTCAACTTAAGAATCGATATATAACGTTTTTAGCACAAGAGTTTATCGTTCAAATGAGAGATTACGCAACGTTCACAATTTTTTGCGAAATTCTAAATATTTGAAAAACTATCTGTGCAGTGCTCTTATTCTATAGGTGTGCCTTGTTTGACAAATGATTTTGAAATTCTAGGCTAAATTTAAAACTTAAGCTATTCTATAAAATTTTAACTAAAAAAAGATAAATTAAAAAAATTATTTCAAGTTCGTACGTATACGCTATAACTGTAGGTTTCCGTTTGGTTTCGATAAACGCAAGCCTACATTGGACAACATCATATATGCTAAATAAACAAACACAACTTTACGAACTGAGCATAATAGGCTACATTCTTAATAGGTAGCCTACACCTTAATTAATAGATAGTTTACTTGTGTTTGTACGATATTTTAAAATAGTAGGCCTAATTAATATTGTACTATCCTGTGAATTTCTAAGCTTGGTGTATATGCGCGCACCGCAACGTAAACCGATCAAAAGACACACACGCGCACCGACCAATAAGCCGATCAACAGATCCACGGCGCACCTCTCAATAAACCGACCAACGGATCAACGCGCGCACCTCCCTACAAACCCAGAAACAAACACACATACGCACCGCCCCATAAACCGATCAAAATATCCACGCGAGCACCTCCCAAGAAACCGATAAATAGACACACGCGCGTACTATCCAATAAACCGACCAAAAGCACAGCCGCATCAACCGAGCAGCAGATCCACGCCCACACAGGCGTATCAACCGATAAACATACCCACGCGCGCACAGCCGCATCAACCGAGCAGCAGATCCACGCGCGCACAGCCTCATCAACTGATCAACACATCGACGCGCGCACAGCCGCATCAACCGATAAACATACCCACGCGCGCACAGCCGCATCAACTGAGCAGCAGATCCACGCGCGCACAGCCGCATCAACCGAGCAGCAGATCCACGCGCGCACAGCCGCATCAACTGAGCAGCAGATCCACGCGCGCACAGCCGCATCAACTGAGCAGCAGACTCACGCGCGCATAACCGCATCAACCGATCAACATACCCACGCGCCTACAGCCGCATCAACCTATCAGCAGACCCACTCGCGCACAGCCGCATCAACTGAGCAGCAGATCCACTCGCGCGCAGCCGCATAAACCGAGCAGCAGACCCACGCGTGCACAGCCACATCAATCGATCAACAGATCCACGCTCGTCTGGCAAATAAACAGATCTGTTTAGCTTTTGTAGGGGTGCTGAAGAAATTCAGAGATAAATTGCTATCGATTAGGATAACGATTGATACGAGAAGAGTTTTTCTCCATTGATATTCGCAAACTGACGATATACCTAAGAATGGAATATACGACTAGCAAGACGGTTGGACGGCGTACGACGCCAACTTTGTTTACGGAGAAACATCCAGTGGTCTCTAATTATCTATTAATAGGTACATGTAATTGAACACAGTGAATTACTTCGTATTTTAACGAAAGTTACAAATGGACAGAAAAATGAAACAGCAGACGAAGCCATGGTGTTGGTATCCTTTTTGCAAATTCGCTGTTAATATGTGATGTAGCTTATGATTGCCATCTGTGGCACGGTTGACCGTTCAAATGGTGCTCGCATGCGGGCACCTCTATTTCTGAATGGCGTGGAACTTGTTAAAAACGAACAGAAAAGTTACGGTTAAAGTGTATTTTAGCGTATTTTATTACCCCGTGTGCTTGCGGTGTATTTTAGCGTATTTAATTATTTCCTTCATTATATCTTGTGCTTTGTAAGCAGAAGCTGTTAAGAAATAACATAACACTTTTTGCTCAGAAGTGCACACACACACGCCTCCACGGCCCAAATGCAGTTGTACTGCAGAGCAATTGTGTGCGAAGGATTTGCTCTAGGTACCTACACCGTGACTCCCCGGACGAGGGTCGAACCCGCTCGCTCAGCGCACACTGAATGTTACGGGCTGACCGCTCTAACCAATCGGTCTATGGCAATATAGGGTCGAGGTGATCAAATTATATATGCTATGATTGACCAATGGGACCTAGTTGATGGTTTGGTTAAAAATCAGATTAGCTGATTGATCTGCGATTTTGGCAAAGGGTTAGAGTGGTCTGGTGGCATCCATGTACACTGTTAAAGTTGCTTAGATTATCTAGAGTGTCACAGCCACAAACTCCCTACTACTTCCTCAAAAGTAAGTGGGTAATGGTTCGTGTAAACAATGTTGGTGAAAAATTAAAGACATTCATTTGATATCAGGGACAGCAGTTATTGGGTCGATCGTGCGCTGTCATTGGTTCAACCTAAATATACATGGGCTATATTAGAGCTGTACTGATATCACTTTTTGCCGATTATGCTGATACCGATTATTGCCGATTATTCATTTGCCGATACCCGATTATTTTGCCGATTATTTGGCCAATTATTTATTTGTGTTTCCCAAGATGTCCGGTTCCAAAAGATAGACCTACTGCTACTGCCTATTGTTGTCATACAAGCAAACATTTGCTTCGTTGGAGATGTATGCATGTAGTTGGTGACTAATTCTAGGCAGGCAATACAGATTAGACACACCGCTCGCCGTCGAACTGTGCCCAGGGTAATTAAAGGCCAAGGAACGGCTGGCCTATTCACAGCCACCCATTTGGTCTCAGCCTCTCAGGCGATTGGCAGCTAGCATGTATTCATTAGGCATGCCTCCACGATGTTCATTCATCGGTTTCTCTGTCGAATTGGCCAGCCGTTCCTTGGCTTGAATTGGCCAGCCATTCCTTGACCCATAAGCAGGCACTATGACTCACTCTGCACAAGACCTGTGTTGACACATTCCCACGGTCTATACTAGCGCAGTGGGTGGTCTCACCACTGGTCTGAAGAAGCCATTGGCTCGACGACACGATATGGGAATGGAACGAAATGCCGTCCTTCACAGACCCAGTGATGTTGCTGTCGTCATTTTGCTTTTATAGACTGAAAATAATATTATTAAATTAAAAAGAAATTTTTAATATTGGCGCTGATTATCTTGCCGATATTGCCGATGTCTCTATAATCGGCCCGATTAATCGGTACAGCTCTAGGCTGTATTGAACTAATGTAGCCAAATAAACATGGAGATAAGACATATCCTGAACATCGACTATTCTTTATGCTTGTACTGGAGTAAAATTTATGTTTAGTCAGTAGGTGAAGCTATTCTTTTAGTCATTATAGTTCTTTGACCAGTTGATATTACAGGTATTGTAACCGAGAGTTTGATGATGAGAAGATTCTGATTCAGCACCAAAAAGCAAAGCATTTTAAGTGTCATATCTGTCACAAGAAGCTGTACACAGGTCCTGGTCTCTCCATACACTGTATGCAAGTGAGTTTCTGTCATTTTCATGGTTTATTGCAACTGTATTTAGCTATAATATTTGTAGCCTTTGTTCTGGCTTTAGTCAGATATTTTTGGGGCTTTTAGTCTATTTCTCCATTTTAGAGTCATCATGTTATGTCTCAGATGTCTGTTTATTTTGGTCCGGCCTGGGCTGGGTGCACTCCTGAATGGATTCTTGAACAGGTGCTACACATATGCTATGAATGAATGAATGTGAAAATTGTTGCTTATTTATTGCTCTAATTAATTATTAATGGTTAATTTATTTATGTAAGCTTAACGTTGGTGCTCTAGCCAAAATGTGCTATATAAATAAGTTTGGTTGTGTTTTTCAGGTGCACAAGGAGACAATCGATAAAGTGCCGTATTCTCTTCCAAATCGAGACAACATTGAGCTTGAAATCTACGGCATTGAGGGAATTCCTGAGGCAGATGCAAAGGAACATGAACGACAGAAAAATGCCAAATGTCAGAATCCATATTTTTAAATCAGTTTTAATATTAATGGATGGCAACAGAGCAGATGTTGTTTATTGCTCTAATATGACTCGATATTTGTTTCGCTCCTAAAAGAAGCCATTTTTGAGCCACTCTGAGACGTGTGCGTCAAAGTCTAAAATAGCTGCATCTGAAGGTGGAAAAACATGGAAATCTGTTTGAAAAGTGAATATCAGCTACCATGATTTGTGTATTATTAAGATGTTACTGTTGTGGGAGCAACCTATCCTGGCTAAGAAATCGATGTTGCTAATGCATTATACTTTTGACTAGAGTAGTTACCTCAGGAGGAACTGATCTTTGCTTAATTTACACATTTCTAATGCTCATTTTTCCCGTAGATTGCATGATTACTTATTCTTCAACTAGTGGGTTTTTGGGTTGAATTTGGATGCTGTGAAACCAACCATTACAATAGGGGCCATCCATAAAGTACGTCACGCTATTTTTGACCATTTTTAACCCCCCCTCTCCCCTGTCACAAACTGTCACAAATCTCGGACCCCCCCCCCCTAAAGTACGTCACACTTTCGAACAAAATTTTTTTTAAATTAACACCTAATTAAAATTTAATCTAAAACACACTTCACTATTAAACTGTATTAAAATATAAAATTTCCACTTAAAAGAACTATCACATTATTAAAATGACTTAGTAGAATAGTCAATTGTCAACAGTTGTCACAGTTATTCATTGAAGCAGTAACTCAATCTAGATTGAATTTGAAAACAAAAATTGCAAAAATTAGACTAGACAATTATATAATACACATCATTTATCT
The DNA here is from genome assembly GCA_959347315.1 of Bimastos eiseni. NCBI lineage: Eukaryota > Metazoa > Annelida > Clitellata > Crassiclitellata > Lumbricidae > Bimastos > Bimastos eiseni. Next base: position 19,809,960 of record OY365807.1, read on the forward strand.
GCTGCTTTTTCATTTACAATAGGTGAGGTCCAGTTTTAGATAATCTTCCGATTATGCAATCTTTTTACACAGGATAAGAAGTAGATTAGCGAAACTTGACCTCACCCAGTGATTAAATAATAAAAAGGAAACAAAACAGGCTTTTATGACTCTAGGGTTGTTACAGCGGGCAGTATGAATATTTATCTATGTGTTAACCTCTAATAAAAACGAAATTATAATTTAGATTTTCTTTCACCCCTTTACTAACTAAAAAATGGAACAGTCCAAATTCAAATGTTTCACAAAATTTTTGAAAATTATTTTTAAAGCTATTAAATTCTACTAAAAAAATAAAAAATAAATTATAAATAATATTTTAAAAAAGAAATGTGTGACGTCACACATGGCCTGATCCCCCTCCCCCCTGTCACAAACTGTCACACTTTCTTACACCCCCTCCCCCCCCTGGAGCGTGACGTACTTTATGGACGGCCCCATATTTGGAATTCATGTAAGTTTCTTGTTTTTCTTTCTTCCGTCAGATTCTGACAGCTATGGTGGTGAGACATCAAACACCAAATCTCAACAACAGCCACAGCAGCAGACGACACGTGGAGCGTCGAGTGCCACGATGCCAAAGATTTTTATTCAGGCCCGGCTCTAGACATTTGGCGGCCCTAGTCAAAGCTACATTTTGGCGGCTCGCAGTCCCTTTATATTATGCCAGCGATTAAAATGAAGTTATCATCACTTTTTTATTTTTAGCCGGCCCTGCTGTTATCAGTCAAAGAATAAATCAATTAGCTGATGTTATGTGATCGTGTACATTTCTATCTAGCTAAAACAGAAGTGTCACATGTGACAATGTAGCGGACTTGGTTCTTTGCTCTTTTGTTGTGCATACATACATCTTATTATTCTTATGACAAAAAGTGTGAAAATTCAAGCTTCTATAGAAATGGACACTGTGCCAGCTTGATGCACGATTACTTTATTGATTATGACATGATTTCAGTATGCTGTTTGAAAGTTAGGAAATATATAAGCTGATCATGATAATCTCGTTTGGACATGACTTTAATGTGATCTGAAATTACCAAACCTTCTGATTGCATGAGGCACTTGACAATTGCACTGATGACTTGATTGATTTTTATACTAATTTGGTTGTTAATATATGTTTTACCTGACTTAACTCAAAATAGATCGAATAATGGGTGTGTAATAGCATGCCACTGATTGATGACTTGTGCGTTATTATAAAGCACATTCTTGTAGCCTTTGTTACTTTTAATTGGTTTGTTTGCTTTGGAAACATTATCAAGTGTGTGTTGCTTGAATAAATGCCAAAACACTTAAAATTATTTTTTTTTAAATTCAAACATTTTACATTGTTAAGTATGCCATGGTGCATGATTACTGTATAGATTTTGAAACTGTTGAAATAGAACAATCTAACTAAAAGTTTTTAACTGTTTACATTAGCCCATTTATCACTCTACAACTGCCCACTTCTACATTGTTCTCTGCATAATTTTTATGTCGCAAGTGTTCAAGCCCTCTGCGCCGTTTCAACTCTAAATACCATCCACAGTCATCTGACTTTCTGGATCTTGAACCTTTGTCTATCGATTTTATTTTGATTAAGCGTCGGTGAATAAGCTGGTTCCTTCAGTTTCGCTTCTGTATATTTTCGTGAACTCTTCACCATTCACTCGTTCTACTCGATTGCCCTCCTCCGTTCTGAATTCTGCAAATGTTTGATTCTGTTATCATTCACAATCACCCTTCATCAATAGACTTCTCTAGGCCTATCTAGCACCAATGGAGGACTGATAGACTTTCATCATTTCACAGAATGATTTCATTTACTGTATATGCATAATTTGCTCCATAACTTTGAGCATGTTGGAGTTCTCTAGTGCAATGGTCACTGGGTAGTCAAGCGCTTTTAGCGCATGGCACCCTTTGCGGATCCAGACCATCTAGTAAGGCGGGGGGCGATTTTTAGGTTTTAGTGGCAACTGCAGGCAAGCCCACAAATCGTAAAACTTGTTTACTTTTTTTTCTTTGAGTATCATTCTTCTACTGTCTTAATCTATGTAATGTAACTATAAAATGACGTCATATATTGGTATCCCAATAGTCCGATTTAAAATAGGCACCGCACAACTTTATTAAAATTCATATTACTTTTAAACAGTCTGCTCAATAGACCTAATTTACTTCCGTTTTCAAACACCATGCTGTGTTAGTTAAAAATATAATAAATAGTAAATACAAATTACTTTTAAAATTAAAATTTTTAAATAATTGTGTACTATTAATTTAATATCAGTTTATAGTAAAAAATATTATAGATTGTTGCTATAATCAATAATATTATTAATTAAACAATATCAATATTTCTTTTCGGGACGCTATGAAGAGAACAAATTGTTAAAATAATCAACAAATCAAGGTTTTATGTACGTTACTAGTCTAACAACTAAACTCTCTAGTCTTCATCAAATGATTGTATTTCAAATTTCAATAATTATAAATTACTTCAAAATATAATTTACAACAGTGTATATCTACATTAAAATTTGGACATTTTTGTTGACATTGCATACTTTCTTTATAAAGGGCTGCAAAAGCCAAGTAAACATCGCTAAAGAAATTTCTTTCCAAATAATATAAGGGGGCGATCGCCCCCCCCCCCCCTATGGATCCGCCATTGATGGCACCAACTTATTCACGAGCCTTGTATCGAATCAGAGAGGTTATCCAAAGGGTAGTCAAGCAAAACAAGACTGTCCGAGTTGTATTGGTGTAGCCGGTCGAAGATAAGATATTTGTCACGGTCGGTTTGAAGTGTAATCAGAGTGGGCAGATTAGCTGTTAAGACAGATGTGTTATTCGTTTAGAGCGAGAGTTTGGGCCGTCGACAGTTGGAGTCAGAGTATGAGTGCTTGTACATGTGACGTAGGCCTAGGCCCTATACACCTCAGAAGTTCAGTTTAAAGGTAGCTCTTTGCATGGACTGATGCTATTCAACTGTCTTATAGCATTGTCGACTAATTTCTAGGTAGCTACAAATAAAAATTGCCCATAAAAATATGCTGACCATACGCCCAATTGCCACGGATCGTCTTATTAGGCCTAACACAAAATGGCTAAAGTGCGAATGAAATGTTTTAATCTAAATATTCAATCTCATTAGAAAATTAGATGAGAATTACAGTTATGAGCTAATACTCACGGTTTGGCTTTATTGGGGCGCTGAAGCAATCCAGAGATAAATTGCTATCGATTAAGACAACGATCGATATGAGAAGAGTTTTTGCTCCAAAAGCTAGTTGCAAATTGACGATGACGACTACGACGAGGAAGACGGTTGGACGGCGTGCGACGCCATCTTTGTTTACGGAGAACATAGCGAAGTTTGCGTTTCTTGGATTTCTTCGTGTTTTAACGAAAGTTACAAATGGGCAGAAAAAAGAAAAAGCAGATGAAGCCGTGGTGCTGGTATCCTTTTGGCAGATTCGCTGTTAATATGTGATGCAGCCTATGATTGCCATCTGCGGCACAGTTGAGCGTGCAAGTGGAGCATGCGTGCAGTCTTCTCTATTTGATGATTGCGTACTTATATGATGTTAAGTAAAGTAGGTATATGCTTTATTGAACCGTCTGCAAACGCGTTACGTTACGTTGTCATCAGATATGAGCAATCAATGGATGTACAATCATAAAAGAATCATGATAAGAAATAACATAACACGTCCTCGGAGTTAAGTTGTGAGAGAGTGAAGAGAAAGTAAGAAGTTGTCTGTGACATGGTATGGTCGAGGCGATCAAACTATGCATGCTATGATTAATCAATAGAACCTAGTCGATGGTTTGGTAAAAGTGAAGACTGGAAGCCTGTTGATGTAAACAGTATGGCCGCTCCCGAATTGACTGAAATTAGAGCGCACCTAGCGACACAACCAAACGCATCCACACACAGTACATAAGTAAGTAATCAAGACGACTGACATTATAACAAAGAGAATATATTTTATTAAAAGAAACAAAGTGAACGTGTAAATGTCTGATAAGCCGTGTATGAATGTTCATGAATATGCGTCACATACGGCACAAACCAAATATGTACTAAGAAATCAACATACTCACAAGCTAAACTCGCACTACCTAAAACACTGGGAAATGACTAAATCCGCAGTTCTTCACGCTATCGGATATATGCATTTGCGCCTTCTGTAATTTTGCGATTATGCTGATTCTTTTCTTTAAATTCAATAATGCTGCACTATGACAATTGTGTATTTGAATTATTGTTTGAATGTCAGTCGTCTTGATTACTTACTTATTTATTTGTTTTATTACTTACTGTGTGTGGATGCATTTGGTTGTAGGTTGTACCTGTTAGGTGTGCCTTATTTTCAGCCTATTCGGGGGCGGCCATACTGTTTGCATACACAGGCTTCTAGTCTTCACTTTTACCGCTGGTTTGGTTAAAATTCGGGTTAACCAACTGATCTGCGAGTTTGTAAAGGTTTAGAGTGGTTCGGTGGCATCCATGCACATTGTTAATGTCACAACAACTGATTATTGCATAGACTAGAGTGCCACAAACTCCCTACTGCTTCCAATAAAGTAAGTAAGTGATAGTTCGTGAAAACAATTTTGGATGGTGAAAAATTAAAGGCGTGCATTTAATATTGGGGACAACAGCTGCATGGGTTGATCGTGCACTTTCATTGGTTGACCTTAAATTTATATGGGCTATATTGCTTGATTCCAGCGCATCTGATGAGCTGTTATGTATTCTCTTTACAAACTCTGGGATGAACATCAGATTGGAAATAGGTCGATGATAGTTGTTTGATGTTATTAGGTTTATGCCAGGCCTCTTGAGAGATAGCCATGCTACGATGAGTTGACATGATTGCCGATAGTCAGAGATAAAGTTGATAGCAGTTGACATGGCTCAGACCTCCTAGTTGATGTGGCAATGAGGTTGAACAATGACAGCAACCAGATGAAGTCTGCTGTACAATTACATTCACCAACTGACACTCCCTTGTAGTAGTGCAGATTCCAAGTTTATCTCAGGCCACCAAGGCCCATATGCATGGGGTTGGAATAGCTTATTCTCCGAATGGAGCTTACACCCCAAGTAACTATTCTCCGAATAAGCCGTGGTCATCATTGCCATGCTTGAGCGAGGAGTAAGCCGCGGAATAGTTGCACCTGACATAGGACCTGCGAGACTAGTCTTTACACATGCACAAAGATATTTATAGCGCTTACTTCAAATTGCAACGGCTAAAATACAAAGTCCTAAATCACATTTTGTGAAAATCAACCAAATTAATTAATTGTGTGCATGACAAAATGCAAAGAGCAAACAAAATGACGTTTTGTTCAAATTTTATTAAATTAATTATTACTACGCAGCCGACGGCAATGAACCTATACTCGGCACATCGTCAGCCACTTCGTCCCAAATTAAGCGAAAATGGAAGGCATAATACAATGTGTTATCTTCCATTGATCTAGAGGATGCGATGATATAGAAACACTCTTTAGCGTCATAAACTTCGTCGAATGCGACGAATCATAACCATGGTCGCCATTTCTATTATAGCCCCATTCGGGAATAGCAGACTTACACCTAGGGTCAACCAGGATAACTTTATGTCCAGTGTAATGCACAATTCCTGCCTCATGCTTAGCGGTATTATGCGAGATAAGACATGTTCTGGACATGGAGCCATGTGAACATGGAGATAAGACATGTCCTGAATATGGGCCAACTATTTTTGGGCTTGTACTAGTTCCAAATTTATGTTTAGTCAGTAGGTGAAGCTATTCTTTTAGTCGTTTGGCTTCTTTGACCAGCTGACATTGCAGGTACTGTAACCGAGAGTTTGATGATGAGAAGATCCTGATTCAGCACCAGAAGGCAAAGCATTTTAAGTGTCATATCTGTCACAAGAGGCTGTACACAGGTCCTGGTCTCTCCATACATTGTATGCAAGTAAGTTTCGGCTGATGTATTGCAACTATATTACAAGCTATGATATTTGTAGCTCTTGTTCTGGCTTTGGTCAGATATTTTTGAGGCTTTTAGTCTATTTCTCTCTTTAAGTGTAAAAATGCTATATCTCTGAAGTCTGCTTTCTTTAGTTGTGGCTGAGCTGGGTGCGCTCCTTAGTAGGTTTTTGAACCGGTGCTATATAAATGCTCAGAATGAATTAATGTAAAATGTGTGGCTTATTTACTGATCTAACTTATTATTGATAGTTGACTTATTTATATGAGATTGATGGTTCCATAACTATAATGTGCTATATAAATGAGTTTGGTTGTGTTTTTCAGGTGCACAAAGAGACAATCGATAAAGTTCCGAATTCTCTTCCAAATCGAGGCAACGTTGAGCTTGAAATCTACGGCATTGAGGGAATTCCTGAGGCAGATGCAAAGGAACATGAACGACAGAAAAATGCCAAATGTCAGAATCCATCGTTTTTAAATCACTTTTAATATTAATGGATAGCAACAGAGCAGATGTTTATTGCTCTAATAACTGCCCTATCCTAAACTATTAATTACCTAATCAGTCTGTCAATCTGTCTGTCTGTCTGTCTGATCTAAATATAGACTGTCCAAAGCACCGGGTGCAGTATGTTCACAGAAAAAATACAAATATCAAGTTACTAGCTGTTAACCCGTGAAGAATCACGGGTCGGAAAATATAATAGTTCATGATTCAACCCGTTTCTACGGAGCCCCTAAAGGGACATGAAAGAAAAATATTTTAAGTCGTGCGAATGAGATATTAACTCGTGTGCACGAGATACAAACTCGTGCCCACGACTTACTAAATCGTGCGCACAAGATAACAACTTGTTCCCACGACTTACTAAGTCGAAGAAACGAGTTAATAACTCGTGTGCACAAGATAACAACTCGTTCCCACGACTTACTAAGTCCAGGAAACGAGTTAATAACTCGTGTGCACGACTTATTTGACCAATAACAGGCTGACTTTTCTGTGACGTAGACAAACTTCTATTTTGGTATTTATGGGGAAACACAATTCTTTAAACGAAACAATGTCTAAAATAGAGTGATTCAGGCTTTCCATTCTAAACTTAAATTCCACCTTTTCAAAAACTCTTACCCAGACTCATTACTTGACAATCCACCTGTCACTTCTCGATGAAAGCGACACCCTCCTTAACAGCTACTCTGCCTCTCTGCTGACCCCCTGGAAACCGAACTCTGACCTCCCACGGACTATCCTTTGGACAACCCTTTCGATTTGACGCAGCGATTGCGAATAAGCTTGTGCCCTGTGCGTAGCTTTCAAGTGGCGCTTTAGAAGTTTGGAGATTGCGATCACGATTACGAGTGGTACTACTAGGGTTGTGTAATATGTGGTGTGAAAGGCTTAGGCCTATAAGGAAAGCATTTAAAGCTACAATGTTATTTGTGAGGCCGTTTGTACGCTGAGCGTGTGGCAGACTGGGGATATCACTCTGCAGGCGAATATGAAAATGATGTTCAGATTGACAGAGCTAGGCCTACATCCACCGCGAGTCTGCGACGATGAACTGCCAGTTCAAACTTAAAGTGTCTCTTGCTCATAGTTAGACTATGTTGCTTGCTGTTTTCAAAATACTGACAATTTCAGATAAAGTTATCCCGGCGATTTATCATGTGAGTTGTTGCCTGTTGGAATTTGAGACGCTAAAATGATAAATCACCGTTATCCCATTTTAAACTACTTCGTTGCCTATTGTTGCAGCGACGCCATTATGTCCCCAAAATAGAAGTTTGCTTATGTCACAGCAAAGTCGGACTGCTATTGATCAAATAAGTCGTGCACACGAGTTAGTAAGTCGTGGGAACGACTTATTTGATCAATAGCAGACCGACTTTGCTGTGACCTAAGCAAACTCTATTTCGGGGACATAATATTTTATCTCGTGCGCACGAGATAAAATATTTTTCTTTCATGTCCCTTTAGGGGCTCTGTACGTTTCCTCCCATTGCACAGAGAGGCTATAACTTGCGCCTCAAAGGCAAGGAAATTCAGCAATGTATGCCTGTGAAACGCCCTCTGAACAATATTGCTTATACGCGTATATTAGTAACAGTGATTCAACCGATTCAAAATCGAATTTCATCCGTTAAGTGTGCATCTCATATGAATAAATGAAACATATACTTACATTACACAGTGTATTTAATTATAATAACTGCAAATATACTGACAGATACATAACCTTTAGCCAGTTTTTTTGTAGATCTTCCATAGACCTTACTGCACCGGGTGCGGTTAGAGTATTTCAACTAAACAGAGTATAAAAAAGTCCCAATTGGTTTCAAAAACCTTCTTTTGCGTATTTGCCATATCAGGCAGCTGAGACAATGAAATGAGTGCCTCTCCCAGCTTACTTCTATTAATGTGGTGGAAACTACTTTTTTCTGTGAACATTAATAAGTTTATTGGCATTGACAGATGATAAAAGTTTCCAGCGGTTCTCAACTGCCGCAATTTTGAATGGTATACAATACGTGGTTAAGTGTGACATCCAAACTGGTTGTAAGCTCCAACATTATCTTATTGAACTTTCTTTCAAACAATTAGAAGTGTGAACTTAATATAGCATATATCTTTACCACTGACTGATAACATAAAATGCCAGCTGAGTGATTTTAATGGATAGTGTAGCCTTTTGAGAACCTTTCTGTTGAATTGATGTTGGCAGTTCAAGAGTTTATCTGAAGGTGGTGGCATACATTTGGTTGATTTTGACTGTTATTGGGCTGTACACACAAATTCGGAAATGGAGAAAATGGTTAACCAAACCGGAGATGATTGTTTATTGATATATCACTTGATTATTCTGTAATAATATTTTTCATATGGAGATTATTTTATTACTTGATTTCTGAATTTAATCACTATATTCACTATAATAAAAATATTGACATATTTGATGCTTGTTACTTTCAGCAGCGCAGGGTGCGTCAGAGATGACTTTTGGACCTGACGATGGTATGAATTCAACTTCAACTATGTTAAATTTTGAGAAATGAGCTAATGACAGTTTGACTGACTGGCAGAATGACCAAGAGCCCAACAGACTGACCTATGTATTTTCCTACCTGTTGCTTGACTTCTTATATTTATTTTACCAAATCTCATTGATGACCTGATGGCATTTTGTTCAGTGATGATTGTGTCATATATTTCACCATAAAAAATTCATGTAGTCAACTTTTTATATTCTCAAGAAGACAAAAGATTTGCGCTGGATGAAGTATTTATTTTTTCTTCCGTCAGATTCTGACAGCGATGGTGGCGAGACATCAAACACCAAATCTCAACAACAGCCACAGCAGCAGATGACACCTGGAGCGTCGAGTTCAACGATGCCACCGATGCCTATGATGCCCGGCATGCCACCAATGCCACCTGGGATGGCTCCAATGGGAATGCCCATGCCACCAATGGGACCAATGATGCACATGGGTATGCTGAACACTCTAATCTGGCCTGATTTATTCTTTCCTATACTTAATTCTAATGCACAACAGTTTCACTGATGGTGCATCAAAGCTTAGCTGTTAAACCTGTAGAATTCATGATGGTAGTGGGAGTAACGACTGATTGACAGAACAATTCATCGCTTAGTCTTGTAAACATTGGTCCTGGGATTCCTCGTCATCATGTTCGATCAACGGCCACAGGACCAGACATCCGAGACATGCAATTAGCAATTGATTGTATTACTTCCACCAGACAGGGGTGTGTAATGTCACCGTATTTATTTAACATCATGGCAGAAATGGTGATGAGAGAGGTACTGGATGGCTGGGAAGGAGGGGTACAAATAGGAGGATGAAAATTAACGAACTTGAGATATGCGGATGATATTGTACTGTTAGCAGAATCTGAAAAAGAGCTACAAGTAATAATCAATCGTCTGGATAAGAACGGAAGTGAGAAAGGTTTAATGATTAACATAGATAAAACCAGGACCATGGCATTAAATGGTAAAACATGCAACATCGTTTTGAAAGAGAGCAGACTGGAGCAGGTGGATACGTTTCAATACTTGGGATCAATGATTACAGAAGATGCAGAGTGTAGCAGAGAGATAAGAGGAAGGATGGCAAGAGGACAAAGTGTTCAAATAGGGATGAAGAAAAGATGGAGGAGTCACAGCATAAAGTTAATCACTAAAGTGAGACTAATGAAAGCATTGGTATGGACGGTGGTTACATATGGCTGCAAAAGTTGGACCATCAAGAAAAGAGATGAAGAAAGAATTGAAGCTTTTGAGATGAAATGCATAAGACAGATTCTAAAGGTATCATGGACTCAAAAAAAGCAAACAAGTGGGTATTGGAGAAAGCAGACATGGAATGAGAGCTACTTAATCTGATAAAAAGGAGGAAATTAACATACTTTGGACATGTGATGAGAAAAGAGGAAAACTGTCTAGAAAAAGAAATCATGCAAGGCACTACACCGGGAGCAAGAAAACGAGGAAGACCAAAGACACAATGAATAGACAATGTGGAAAATGGACCGGTAGACCACCTGACAATTTACTAAAGAAGACGAGAGACAGGAAGAGATGAAGTAGACTTGTCCATGAAGCGACCAACCCTCGGATCGAGGATGGTTAAGACAAGACAAGACTTCCACCAAATTAAGTAATTTTATGTGAAACCAGATGTAATGAAAATATTTTACTTTGCAGTAATTTCTTAATTTCGAATTGTCAGAGCAAAACCATTACCTGTGCACTCTGTGTTGACATGTTGATTAATTACCTGCCATTCACCATTATACTTACAGTATATTGTTTCTTGTTTTAGGTCCAATGGCTTACATGCGACCGTAAGGAGCTATTGAATTTTCGATGATGGAATCTAACTTTTTATTAACCCATTGGATGGCCAGATGATGATGATAAGGGTAGTGATGATGGGGATGATATTGTATATGATGATGGTTGTTGTTGATACAATTCTGCTGCCACTTCGTGTGTGAGAAATGACCTTGGCAGGTCTCATTTTCTTGCTGCAGATCGTCAACCAAATTGTTCATGTTATTCTTCTCTTACCATAAGATTTTTTCCAAGCCATCTAGCCTGCATTTGTCTCCCTTTTTGTGTCAACAGAATTGTCTTGTAGCTTATGCTAAGCTTTGGTGCATTAGGCTGATCTGTGAAATGATGCATTGTGCATTAGATACTCTGAAGACCTGTTAGTATGTGCTTCATTGTAACACAGATTCTGGTAGAACAGGGTTTGGGACATGGTTTCAAAAGTATTTTTAATTGTCAATATGAGCTTGATATAATGCAACTTCGTTTATAAAGTGGTTCTTGGTATGGCTCCCAATGATAGCATTTTAGTGAGTTTACCGCATTTTAACGAGTTTACTTAGAAAAATTGAACAAATGCAGGCATAACTTAAAATTCGAAATAAATGGGGCTAATGGATTGACTCCTAGTTATCAAGCAAATTCCAGAACGAAGGAGTATGCAAGAGAAACGTACCAACGATATGTCGTCTTCAGGATGAATGAGGCGGACTGTACTGCTTGAGCTGAAATCAATCTTTTTGACGGGAGATGGCACCACAGCAGAGGACACTTCCATATTTGTGCTGTTGAAAAATTGTGCTGTTGCTACTGCAGTTGTTGCAGTAGAGATGCAACTAGTCTAATACTCTCAAAATGAATGAAACTGTTTATTCCCGTATCTGCACTCCCAGGTTAATCTGCATCAAATTGCTGTTATATGCTTTGCAGTGGAATGCAGATGATGCCAATGCCACCAGGCATGATGCCACCAAATTCAGGGGGAGTACCACCACGACCTCCTTTACCTCCATCAGGCATGCCATTACCACCGACGACATCTCAGACTGGGATGACCTCTGGGATGCTTTTTCCTGCAGCATCTGCTGCTGTGAGTCAGGTGAGTGACCTCTACTGTGATTGGCTAGGTGATTGTCTTGCAGTTGCATTCATATGTGGCTGTTGCCTAGCTGTATCTTTGTATGTATCTGTCGCTTATATAGCTCATTTATGGTATGCCTTTTATATTTACCATACTTTCTAGACTGTAAGTTACTCTTTGTATAAGGAGAATTACGATCCAATAGTGGCCAAATTTTAACGATAGATGGTCGCAATGGCAGATATAGCACACCAATACCCAGATTGTCAGATGCATTGAGGAGTGTGTGTTAATGGTGACTGTTATATATATGGCCATTAATAGCTAATACTTACTAAGAAATAACCTATTGGTGGTTAATTTCATGCTCATTTCACATAAAAATTCAACATTTTCTCTTTTGTTGTGAGTTTATGGCTGTTTAAGCAATTTTTTGATTTATCATCATGGTTACATACTTTGTTCTATACCTCACATAGCTGAAGACTTCCAGAGATACTAAATTGGCTGTTTGTGAAGTTGTGTGGCACATTGGCTGATCAGTTAGAGCGGTCAGCCCGTAACGTTCTGTGTGTGCTGAGCACGCGGCTTCGAGCCTCGTCCAGGGCGTCACTGTGTAGGAACCTTGAGCAAGTCCTTCACACACCATTGCTCTGCAGTACAAATGCAATTGCGCCGTCGAGGCGTGTGTATGCACTTCTGAGCAAAAAGATATTGGAAGAAGGGCGGTATCAAAATTCGGAAAATGAATGAATGTTTGAGATGCAGTAAGATATTATACAGATTAATCATTTGAGAATACTTATATAAGTCACTGCCCTGGACTCTCATGTAAAGTCATGCAGTTGTGGAAAATACAGGAGTTGTTTTAGAACAGAGTTGTGCTTACAAGTAGCATCGATTTATGTGTTGTATATTACGATAACGACACTACTGACATTTCAGATGAGATTAGATATTGCACCATTTGAAAACCTCACTTGCTCATTTTTAATTATAATGTTATGGATGTGAGTTTTAAAAATTGCGGTGTAATTGTATATACTGTATAATATTACATGACATCCAAATAGACAGTCCTAACCTCACCTTGTCATACATTATCTATAGTTGAACTGGCTACCAACTAGATTTCAACTGGATTTTTCTAACAGTTAATATTTTGATTGCATTTTCACTTGAAGCAGTTGTTGATTGATGCATTGGGGCTGAGCATGGCACAATGAAATTTATGAATTGCTAACTAGTGTTCTTCTTTCCATTTTATGTTTATGTACACAGGGAATGGGTATGGGTGGGATTGACCACCGACCTGGAACTCCTGCCTCTACAGCTCCTTCACGCCCCACATTCCCCGCTTACTCTCAGCAAAGTCACTCAGCTAGTGGCACCTCGACCAACAACAGCACAAATATGGAAGTGTCCTCTGCTGTGGTGCCATCTCCCGTCAAAAAGATTGATTTCAGCTCAAGCAGTACAGTCCGCCTCATTCATCCTGAAGACGACATATCGTTGGTACGTTTCTCTTGCATACTCCTTCGTTCTGGAATTTGCTTGATAACTAGGAGTCAATCCATTAGCCCCATTTATTTCGAATTTTAAGTTATGCCTGCATTTGTTCAATTTTTGTGCAGAAACACGCTGTGTCATGTTTGAACATTATAACCGACTGGTTTTAACTGAAAACTTGAATGGCAAGAGTTTTTGTTGTTATTTGTGCACAGCACTTTGTCTCTGGTAATAGTAAAGAAATCTACTTGAAAAGAAAGTCATGAGTAATTACATAGCGCTGTGCAAGGTGGTGCACCACAATTTTTAAAGAAAAATGGTGTCCAACAGTAGCTTTGTAGACCAAAGCACTTCCTGTAATATGTTGCACAGTAATACTAGTGCAATACACTTTCAGTTTATCTGTGTCTGTCCATTTGTTCAACTTTTCTACCAAGATAGCCCCTAAGGTTATTCCTCTAACATGAAATTGGTGGACGAGTTGACCACCTAAGAGTGAAACTCATTTGCCAAATTTTCACCATCAGGTTCCTGTTCGGACATGGGCGCTGTCTTGAGCGGCTTCATCTGGGTCTTAAAAGCTGTCCGATAACGATAAGTCATCAGGATTATCTGGTTCTGATAAATCTAATTCAACAAATGAGTCTTCAGTTAAAACAGTTCTCAAACGACATTGACATAATGCATCAATCCCCTACAAAAGTTTGTTTCTTAGAAGAATGATTCTTCAAAGGCTTTCAATTACCATAAACTTTATATTGTAAATAATAATTAAGTAATAAAAATTAATGGGTAAATATAGAACACTGTAGATGATTGAGTAATTGAGCAATATCATAAAGTAATAATTAGGTGTGTAAATTCTTGCTAAGCTCTAGGTGTATGGCAAGTAAACTTAGGGCAAATGGGTGAATGGTTGAGATATGTGCATATCTGTTGTGGTGGACGGATTTCAGTTTCATGTGAAGTTGATCGTTCATTGTCAGGGCACCTAAATTATTTGGCCAGTCATCTTTAACCACTCTTCCAGTCCTCCACAGTGTTGGACTGACTTGGCCTTACTGAAGACTTGACGGCAAGCTGCATTTTTCTCTTCTCAGTGTCTTTGAGTGCACTCTCATCGATAAAGTGTTAACAATGAGCCAATTGTTTTTAAACAGTTGTTTAGGAGAAGTTTTGGTGTGGCTTAGCAAATTATTGCAACTGGTTTTAGTTGTGAGTACTGTTTATGTAATGGTGATGTTACAACACGATGAAATATTGGTAAGTTGGTAAATATTACATAGTTTATTAAAAATTTTGAATACTGCAAAATGTTTTATTTGAGTATTGCCAAACTGAATACATGTTTTAGGAAGAGAAACGGGCTCAGATGCCTCGGTATCAGAAATCATTGGCATCTGCCACGATCTCTCCCTCTGCTATGCCTTCAATGCCCAGGCCGCCAATGCCTATGATGGGTGGTGGACCTCCCAACATGATGGGTGGAGGTGGGCCACCCAACATGATGGGTGGAGGAGGACCACCCAACATGATGAGTAGAGGAGGGCCACCCAACATGATGGGTGGTGGAGGACCGCCGATGAGGCAACAAAACTCTGGACCAATGATGAATGGACGAATGATGGGACCCCCAATGCCACCCATGCCACCAGGTGAAGTTTCCACTATTGCTTCTAGAGATATATTAATCTATATATATTATATATAATTTATATATATATATATATGTCCAATTGTTATGTAGCACCTCTCTGATGCACAGGTAGGAGCTCAGTTTGGAACATCAATTGATTTTTTTATAGTATGATGATGATGACGCTTCAGTTGATTGCTGTTTGAGGTGAGTAGCGGTTTAAGCGTTTT